>JAVJIF010006066.1:0-89082 GCA_038442645.1 Agave tequilana | reverse complement strand
TATTCCGGTAATCGTTTACGATTATTCCGGTAATCATTAGGTGACAATTGCAACGACAACACCAACGTGACCACCACCATCTTCACTTCCACCATCACTTATACCATCATATACCACCTCCATCTCTTTGCTCCAACCACCAACAAAATCACCTTTCCCTTCCTCTCTGTTTGATTGCTAACGCGGAGCCCACTTTCCCGCGTCTGCCCACTTTCCCGCATCTGGCCACTTTCCCGCATCTGCAACCCGCGTCTTCATCCTCACTTTACTGATTCATCCTTCTCTCCTCTTTTTATATATAATCGCGTTGGTTACTTAAATTCTAGAACTTGGGATTTCCCGGTGTTACTTGAAGTTTTAGGCGAGTGTCCTCGCTCTCGCCTCCATTTGGGTTTCCCCGCTTCGTCGGGTCGACATGTATTTTATTCCATATTTTCATGTATTATGTATTGGGCTGAGTCCATGTATTTGTGTATGGCCGAGTGCCAATGACTGGACGTGTATTGCTCTGTGACGAATGCTTGTATTAAGGTAGTTTCATTCTTGTACATATACCATGCCTGTGATGTATTTTACTGCTTTATACTATGCGTGGTCGACCCTTTAGCCTCCGGTCACTCACTATCCTGAAAGAGACGTGATTGGGACCGTCAGGTTTCTCTGGACCCTTCAGCCTCCGGTCTCTCACTATCTCAAAGGAGACGTGATTGGGACCGTCAGGTTTCTCAGCTCCGTCTGGTGAGCATACTTAGCGCTCAGCGTTTTATTCACTAAATTCGTTTAGGCGAGAGATGCTGCGGATTTTCTACTCGTATCTTAAACCGAGTTGTCCCGGTAACCTCGCAGAGCGCATTAGTGTCTAAACTCGGTTCGCTTGCTGTGCCTCCAGCTTGTTCAGCTCCGCCTGGTTATCATGATCAGCGTCCAGCGTTTTACCACTGGATTCGTCTAGGCGAGATGCTGCCGGATTTTCTACTCGCACTTTAAGCCGAGTTGTCCCGGTAATCATGCCAGATGCTCCAGTGTAAATACTGTTGGTGTTTACACCCTAGCTTGCTCAACTCCGCTTGATTGTGCTCAGCTACTACTTTACCACATGCCATGTACTTACCTGATATGTTAACACTTGACCTGCTGTACTTAATACCTATCAATTGCATGCTAATATCTCACTTGCCAAATGATATGTTATTACCAGACCTGCTACTACTTGGCAAGGCCCTTGTTATGATATGACTTGCCACCGGATTATTATAACCTCTTGACATGACTTGTTACCTGCCAAATATCATCCTCCTGTCATGCTATCACTTGACACCCGGCATGATATACTTGACTGTGATTATCTCATTTACGGGAATACTATACTTGTTATCCTGCATTACATGCAGTGACTTGAATCTTGTACTTGTTATGCTGTATTATATATACAGTGACCTGACTCTAAAGTACTCATGTACTCCTGAACTCCTGATCCTGTCTTGTATCTGCTATTCCCGTAAATTTGATAACGACATAATAAATTATAAAAGGAACAACTTGCATCGGGTCGGGGGAAACTTGCGGCTATCAATATGTGTTCGTGTTTACAGTGGTACTAGGCATGTTGTGCAACTAAAACTTCCGGTCTGACCTGTGGGCCTCCAGGCGACCGAGGGGAGTGCTGGCTCCCTCCTTCTTGGTACCATCTTGATAAGGGCATGATATAAGACCCTCCTGAGGCCTTGCGGCCGGTTCCATACACCCCGATGGAACGTCCTGGGTCGTGGTCCCGGGCATGTACGGGACCCACTGTAAACATAGTTCGTTGATACCCCCGCTGGTTTCCAATAACAACCTTGCTTTACTCGGATGTGGATATATGTGTGCTGGGACGCTAGTTCACATATCTAGACATCAGGGTAAGACGAGTAATAATAATATAAAGTGCCAAGATAATAACCTGCTCTTTAAGTTGTAAGTAGAAGTATGTGGAATGGGACGCATACTGAAAACCTGCAACTTAGACGGCTATGAATCTGTGATATGCCTCGCCATATTTGCCTGTATAGGACTTTATTTCGGATTTCCGGTTTTTATGATTACTATATTATGCCTGCTTGCATCCTGCTTTACCACTCGTGTTCTATTCCACCAGTCTCCTGTTCTTATCTTATCATACCCTGAGTACTTCCTGTTTGATATTTATTTGCTCCTGCCTGCTTCTGCTCACGACACGGTTTTCAATGTATGATTATGATTCGGTTTTATCGATATACATATGCTTATCTCAGCACGCCATTTGGCATTCGCATCACCACTCCCTGGGGAGTTTTCATCTGACTTCCCTGGATCCTCATGTCCAGGTCATGGAGCTAGGAGCGGTGGACTCTCCCTATTGCTGATCAGAGTGGCGCAGCTGAAGCATGGACCCCCAGCAGACCATCTGAAGCTCTATCCTTCCAGGCCCCCTGTGTGCCCTCTCGAGTTTTCCTTTTGTAAACTCGTGAGTGCCTTTTGTACTGTTCATACTTGTACATCTCCTTGTAATCTCGCAATTGCGCATATCAGTGATGTAATATTCATGTAATATTGGATCACCTCTGGTGATAACTTTGTAATTGTACTCAATATGTTGGAATGTATAATGCACCACTTGCTTCCGTACTCTGATTGTTGCCTGTACTGATGCTTAGCGTATATACGTGAGGGTATTTCTGACCTGCGTATATACGTCGCAGTAACGTCTCCGTACCCGCCGGATCGGGGCGTTACAGGGTGGTATCAGAGCCTAGGCTCTCACATCCTCAGTACGTCCAGATGGCAAATTAATGGTAAAGAAATTTGCAACTGGAATGCATGAGTCCTGGTTATACAGTCCAACTACAAGTACAGAGTTATCTATTTTTGATCGTCTTCCTTTGATTCTTACTCCCTTCCATCTTTCCCCAGTTTTGGTTTTTTTTCGAAGCCTTTATACCAACTTAAGATATGGATATACTAGAGAGGTAGTGGCTGGTTCTGAGTGAAGCTATGATATGATCTCTTCGGCCAATTCTATGAAGCTTGGGTATTCTCAAGATTGATCCCGATCGGGTGATCTTTCAGAAGTCAGTAGTCGGGATTCTCTACGGGTATTCTATATTCTCAGTTATATCTTTCAGAGTGATCGATGCCTGTTTTCGGAATTCTTAAATTATCGGTCTTCTTTATTTATGGTCAGTATTATTTGGCATCGTTTAAAGATTTATGCGGCAGGAAGTGCAGAAGATGTCTATATTCAGATTATTGTTCAGTCGACTTGGGAAGCCCTACCTGCAGTGATTCATATCTTGATTGGTATAATTCCTGTCCTTATCCCTCTTGTGTTCATCTTCCCCTTATCGAAATTGCGAGGACGCAATTTTTTTGTAAGGTGGATGGATTGTAACACCCCGCTCCCGGAATACGTACTTAGTTGCGTATTTAGATTTTTCGATCATATTTTTCGATTTACTTCCTATATTTGTTTTGGTATTATGAATTATTTATATGATCGTTTTGTCTAGGATCCGGATTCACGGACTCGGAGTCAGCCCTAATCTGAACGAGAACCTGATCCTAGTGAATTGCTTGATTTGGTCTTTTCGTTATTCCGATTTGACCGATTTCAGTTTTAAACATCATTTTCCAATATTTTAGATTTTCTATGATTTTCTGAAATTTTCCTGAATTAAGTTGTAAATCTTCAAAACCGGTGTCGACCATTGCCGCTGACCGATTCTCGGATTTTTAATTTACAAACGGAATTGAATTTTAAGAAACGGCTTTCCTATAACTTCTTAAAATCATATTTTCTATCTAAATACTTTTTCTGAGAATTTTCAGAATTTATCAAAATCTGGCCAATCCGGTGTAGACCGAGATTGACGGTTGACTTCAGAATTTTTATTTTGAAAATGGGATTTTATTTCTGAAAACCGATTTCACGAAAAATCTTTTTATAATATTTATTATTTTTGAGAATTTTTGGAAAGCTTTCCGAGTTACTTTATTTTTCGGGCTTTTCTTAAGTTTTCGGTGTTCTCCAAGAAACCGGAATAGTGTCCAGATATTTTTCCACTTTTCTCTCTCCTTACTAGACGCGAGTTTCACCAACTTGGATTCCGCATTTGATGCAGAGATCCTCTCCATACTGCATTTAATGCATTTCAGATCAACTCCCATCAAGTCATTATGACTTTTGTCCTTTTGTTAAACGCAGCATTTTTGCATCTTCCCTGGACGCGGCTTTAATTCCCGCGTTTGGCTCATTTTGGCCTAAACGCAGGTTTGAGGGCTGCGTTTGGAGAGGGAAACACAAGTTCTCTTTTTATGTTTCTTTGCTTTGGAAAGTGCAACATTATTATATTCATTCCCATCCTTTATATAAATGCCTCCACTCCTTCTCTCTCATTCATTTTTCCTTTCTTTCTTCTTCTTGTTTCCTGCAACCACCAACAGAGAGCATGGCAGCCCATTTTCATGGTTTGAGCCATGTTCCCTCCTTTGGCTAGCCATTTCTCCACCATCTCCTCCTCCATTTCCACCACCAACACCACCACCTCATTCTCCTCCATCTCCTCCTCCATTTCAACCACAACACCACCTTCTTCTTCCTCTCTTTCCACCAAACAACCCATTCTTACCACCACCTTCTCCACCATTTCCACCACCACCTATACCTCCTGGCCACCACGAACCACATCAATATCAACTCCTCGGCGAGCTCTTTCATTCTAGCCAACCCGTCGCTCTCCGAAGCATCGTTTGCAAAACTCCGTTTCCACCATTTCAACTAGAGTTGCACCATCATTGTTTGAGCTTGGGGGCTTTGTCCACCTGTCTCCGACCAACTCCGGCCGCCGCCGGCAACCACCGGCCATGGCCGGCTACCACCCCATAATCTTCTCAAGGGTCGGCCTCCTCCTTTGGATTGGGGCCGAGCTCTTCTTGTCGTCGGCAACCTCTCTGTTGATTATTCCGGTAATCGTTTACGATTATTCCGGTAATCATTTAGGTGACAATTACAACGACAACACCAACGTGACCACCACCATCTTCACTTCCACCATCACTTATACCATCACAATACCACCTCCATCTCTGTAACGCCCCGATTCCACGGATACGGGGACGTCACTGCAACGTATATACGTAGGTCAGAAAGTGCCCCACGTATATACGCTAAGCATAAAGTACAACAAGAAAGGATCAGAGTGCAACACAAAGCGTGGTATACACACATATGCCAACATAAAGGTACAGATACAAAGTCATCACAGTATGATAAACATTACATATTACATATGTCTTTTATCATAACAAGTCCAAAAGTCAAATATACAATAAGAAGACAAAATGCTCACGAGTAGGATGAAGATCCCGTGAGTCAAAAGGAGTCAGGTGCAAGGAACTGGAGCTAAGATGCCTGCTCGCCAAGGAGAGCTCGATCTACGGTGGACAACTCCACTTCGATCCAAGCTCCGGAATCTGAATATGCAAATCCAAGGAATCAAGACATATAACAATAAATGAGGTACAGCCAAGTGGCTAAGAGACATGAATATGGGTTAGAACACAAGTATGGAATATAAGGACAGGTATTAACCTAATCATAAAACGGAAAATACAAGTAAAGCTGATTACAAGCAAAAGTGATTGTATATGCTTAAGTCACGGTCCCATGAGACTAATACATCGAGGGAATAATCCAAACAAGGAAAACCCTCATCTATATACCGTTATCTCATGCCACGGTAATCCCAAGCATACAGAATCAGAGTTGCAAACCATATGATAGTCAAAAAGGAATGCATAACAAGAATGACAAGGATCATGACAAGATCAAAACCGGAATCATCACTGGAATCATAACAAGTAAAGTAGGAGTCACAATATAACATGAGTCATAACAGGGACTATGACATGAAACAATAATCATAACAATAACCATAATTGAGCCTATTATTATTATACTCGTCTGACCCATATATCTCGGTATGTGTCTCGGTATCGATCCCAACTCACATACATCCATATATAAGAAAGTCGAGGGTCGTTGTCGGAAGTAGATGGAGAACTGATAACACTTCTTATAGTAGTTTCCATACACCTGGAACCGGTTTTGGAGGCCCAAGTCCCCTAACAGTCATCTAATGTGGGCCCAAGGTCCCACTAACAGTTATCTACTATATTTCGTCCCCCTACTATAAGCAAGGTATCATTCCGGCATCCATCACTTCCACCCATACCCCATACAAGTTGTAGCTTATTAAGGATTATCAGTTTACGGGAATAAGTGAACATAACAGTAATAGCCCTACAGATTCAAGAGGTGGCCCCCACAGATTCAAGAGGTGGCCCCCACCGTGTGGTGTGGCACTTTGTCCCATGTGGCACTTTGCTCTGAGGGAGTGGATTCTAGAGGTGGCCCCCACC
Organism: Agave tequilana; assembly: GCA_038442645.1. Lineage (NCBI taxonomy): Eukaryota > Viridiplantae > Streptophyta > Magnoliopsida > Asparagales > Asparagaceae > Agave > Agave tequilana. Next base: position 82,644 of record JAVJIF010006066.1, on the reverse strand, counting down.
GTGTATGGTGTGGCACTTAGTTCCATAAAACAAGGTAGGGTTCCCGTAAACAAGATAATCATAAGGTCAAATGTATCATGCTTGGTTTTAAAAGATAGCATGACAAGGTGGTGACATGTAACAAGCAATAAAACATGCCAATAGATTGACAATAGGCCGAGTCAGTCATGACATAACAATAGGGTCTAGCAAGGTAGTGGCATGTCAGTTGGTCAGGTGATAACATATTAGGTGTCATGTGATATACATGTGTTAAAAGGAAATAGATAACTGACAAGGCTGTATTAAGGTAAGGCAAGTGGAAACATAGAAACAACTTAGGGTTCAACGACCTCAAAGGGTCTGCCACGCATGCTATAAAATAAGGAAGCAATAGTATCACGGCAAGGTACAAGTATAAGAATGAAACAAGCAATTACAGGGCAATACATAAACATAGAATTATGGAGTAACTAGAAGTAATATACACCGAGTAACGAGTCATGAAGCACTGTATACAAATACCTGAACCAAGCATAAGATCCAAAGTTTAGATAGGAATCAACTATAACAATCAGACAAAGTTAGTCGACTAGGTCAAGAGAGTAGTCGACTAATAGAAGGGTTAGTCGACTAACAGTAGGGTACAGTCGACTAAAGCTGTGTAACAGAGAGTTGGGTTTCTGATTCAGGAAATGTTAGTCGACTAGGGTCAAGGGAGTAGTCGACTAATAGAAGAGTCAAGTCGACTAACAGATACCTAAGTCGACTAAGTCTGTGATACAGAAAGTTGGGGTTTTCTGGTTCAGGAAGGGTTAGTCGACTAGGTGGATTCAGGAGTCGACTAATAATGATTTCCAGAGAGTTGAGATTTGTTTCCAGGGAAGATTAGTCGACTAATATTTGGGGTAAGTCGACTAATACTGTGTTTTCCAGCAAAGTTAAGTTTCAGCTAAGTGTTCTAGTCGACTAGCTCCTAGGTTAAGTCGACTAATCGTGGTCGTGAGCAGAGTACAGAACTGAATCTAGGGTTTGGGTTTGATGGCCTAAAAATGTGATTTTTATGTTATGTGTGTACAAGATATGAAGGTATAAGTACAATAGGAAATGATCAAGTCTTGGTGAGTAAAGATACTCACTTGGATGGTTTAATTGGAGCTTGATCCAAGGAGGGGATGATGGCTTCAACCCACAATTAGTTGTTGCTTGAGATGGAGAAGGTGATCTTGGTGTTGCTTTGGGAGTTGGAGGTTGAAGATGAAGTCTTGACGATGCCCTAGATGAAGCCCTTGAAGTCTTGAGAGGGAGGAGGGATCTTGGTGAAGAGGATTTCTCTTTTGGTGAAGTGAGGAAGAAGAGGGGTAAAATGTGAAGGAGAAATTTATATAAGATTGGGATTTTGTGAAGGGGGTGGAATTAAAATAGATGAGAGGGGTTTTGTGCAAAAAGGAAGAGGGCAAGGTGTCCCTCACCTGGCCACTTGGCCGGCCATGGGAGAGAGAGAGAGAGTGAGTGGGATTTGATGGGGAAGTAGGTGGGATTATTTGGAAATTTGGAGAAAGTGGAATTTAGGAAAATTGGGAAAAACAATTGGTTTGTGAAAGGAGAAAAGAAATAGAGGAAAAGGAAAAAGAAATTAATAAGAGGAGATATTTTCTCTTGGACTCAAATGAAACTGCTGGATAGACAGATACCCGGGTTAAAGTCAAAGATGTGGAAATCATTTCGGAAAATGCCGGAATCGTCCGAAATTCAAGTATCTCGGATCGACTCGAAATAATTATCAAAAATCAATAATAATATATAAAGACCAATAGTGAAATCCGTTTGAAGAAATACTTTATAGTTTTGAAACTAAAAATCCTGGAATCAGCTACCCACCGACTCCGAAAGAATTTTCATAAAATCATAAAATTCTCAGAAAAAGAATGTAAATAAGAAATATGATTCTAAGTAATTATGTCTAAAGGATCATCATGAAATTCCAAACAATTTGAGAATTAAAAATCCAGGAATCGGTCAGCGGCACTGGCCGACACCGGTTTTGAAGAAATTCATTTAATTCCAGAAAAATCTAGGAAATCATGGAAAACCTAATATATTAGAAAATAACGTTTAAAACTGAAATCGGTCAAATCTTCATATCAGAAAGACTAGATCGAAGAATATACTATGATCGGGCCCTCGGTTCAGACTAGGGCTGACTCCGAGTCCACGAATCCAAATCCAAGACAAAACAATCATATAAGGAATTCATAAAACAGCATAAATACAGGAAACAAGTCGAAAAAATACGATCGAAAATCTGAATACGCAACTAAGTACGTATTCCGGGAACGGGGTATTACAATCCACCCACCTTACAAAAATTGCGTCCTCGCAATTTCGTTAAGGGGATAAATTGAACACGAAGGGGACAAGGGCACGAATAAAGGCTTCATAAAACCAAAACAGAGAATAAGATAAGCACAAGAAGGACTAGAATGAACAATGATAGAATGACAATGGAAAAATATCAAGAAAGATAACCAACTCAAATACAAGAAATGGGGTAGTGGTTACCATGATATTCTAAGGCTCCTGATCTGGATACTGGTCTTCCCACTCTGCTGCATCGCCTGAGGTCTCTGCTGCCATGAAGTGAACTTGGCCTCTGCCCTGATCTGCTCTGGCTCTCATCCCTCTCTGCTGATGATCATACCGTTGGGGTGGAAATGGAACTCTTCGATCAACAGGTTCTGGATTTCTCCTCAGTGGCGGCGCTGGAAGTGCTGGAGCTGGACGTGCTGGAGCTGGAAGAGCTGGTCTGACTGGTGCCGTATGCTCAAACTTTCTGTACCGGCAATCCCTGAGTGCATGACCTCTTGCCCCACATGCCAAACATAATCCATTGGCCACCCGACAATCTCTCTTATAGTGTCCGGGCCTGTGGCAGAAATTGCATGTGATCTGAGGAAGAGGAGTTTGGAATGGTCTCTTCATCATCGGGCCCTGGGTTGCCCTATCCGCATCCTCCTCATCCATCAACTCAAAAGGCCTCTTCTTGGCTTGGCTCTTCATCTGATTCTCCTTCTTCCTCTCCAGTCCACGCTCTACTTCTCGAGCTATGGTGAGAACCTCTGAATATGACTTCAGCTGTTGGGGCATCAAGAATACTTGTAGGTCCATCTGTAATCCCTGCTGAAATCTGCTTGCCCGCTTCTCTTCATCCGTCACCATATACGGGGCAAAGCGGCTCAATCTGAGGAACTCCGCGGCATACTCATCCACGGACTTACTCCCCTGCCGAAGTCTGATGAATTGCTCTTCCATGTCCTTCTGGGCTGTGACAGGGAAGAATCTGCTGTAAAAACTCTTGGAGAAGGTGTCCCAAGTGACAGGCTTCTCCAATCTGGCCTCCTCTGCTAGCCACCAAGTCCTGGCTATATCCTTCAGTTGAATCTTGGCAACCTCAACTTGGTTCTCCTGTGGAACTCTGGCTGCATTCAGCAAGTCTGATGTGTCGGTCAACCATTGCTCAGCATCCAAGGGTTTCTCTCCACCCGTGAATATGGCTGGCTGCAGCCTCCTGAAGTCTGAAATGTTCCCCGGCCTCTGTTCCTTAGGTGCTGCTATCTCTTGCCGGAGAAGCTCGGTCTGCTGTTGCTGATTCTCCATCATCATCTGGATAACCCTCAATATATCCACATTCTCTCCTGCTGCTCCATTCGATGCTGATCCAGAGTTGCTGCGACCCGATCTCCTCTCCATACTAGGATGGCTAAAGATAACTGGAAGGAGTTGGAAAAATGGAAGGATTTCAGGATATGAAGGAAGAAATCTAGGAGGACTAAATGTAGAATCAAGAAGGACTAGATAACTTTGTACATTGTAGTTGGCAATAGCAAACTACTAGAATTTGCCACTTGCTTGTACTATAGGTGGGAGAGCCTAAGCTCTGATACCAACCTGTAACGCCCCGATTCCACGGATACGGGGACGTCACTGCAACGTATATACGTAGGTCAGAAAGTGCCCCCACGTATATACGCTAAGCATAAAGTACAACAAGAAAGGATCAGAGTGCAACACAAAGCGTGGTATACACACATATGCCAACATAAAGGTACAGATACAAAGTCATCACAGTATGATAAACATTACATATTACATATGTCTTTTATCATAACAAGTCCAAAAGTCAAATATACAATAAGAAGACAAAATGCTCACGAGTAGGATGAAGATCCCGTGAGTCAAAAGGAGTCAGGTGCAAGGAACTGGAGCTAAGATGCTTGCTCGCCAAGGAGAGCTCGATCTACGGTGGACAACTCCACTTCGATCCAAGCTCCGGAATCTGAATATGCAAATCCAAGGAATCAAGACATATAACAATAAATGAGGTACAGCCAAGTGGCTAAGAGACATGAATATGGGTTAGAACACAAGTATGGAATATAAGGACAGGTATTAACCTAATCATAAAACGGAAAATACAAGTAAAGCTGATTACAAGCAAAAGTGATTGTATATGCTTAAGTCACGGTCCCATGAGACTAATACATCGAGGGAATAATCCAAACAAGGAAACCCTCATCTATATACCGTTATCTCATGCCACGGTAATCCCAAGCATACAGAATCAGAGTTGCAAACCATATGATAGTCAAAAAGGAATGCATAACAAGAATGACAAGGATCATGACAAGATCAAACCGGAATCATCACTGGAATCATAACAAGTAAAGTAGGAGTCACAATATAACATGAGTCATAACAGGGACTATGACATGAAACAATAATCATAACAATAACCATAATTGAGCCTATTATTATTATTACTCGTCTGACCCATATATCTCGGTATGTGTCTCGGTATCGATCCCAACTCACATACATCCATATATAAGAAAGTCGAGGGTCGTTGTCGGAAGTAGATGGAGAACTGATAACACTTCTTATAGTAGTTTCCATACACCTGGAACCGGTTTTGGAGGCCCAAGTCCCCCTAACAGTCATCTAATGTGGGCCCAAGGTCCCACTAACAGTTATCTACTATATTTCGTCCCCCTACTATAAGCAAGGTATCATTCCGGCATCCATCACTTCCACCCATACCCCATACAAGTTGTAGCTTATTAAGGATTATCAGTTTACGGGAATAAGTGAACATAACAGTAATAGCCCTACAGATTCAAGAGGTGGCCCCCACAGATTCAAGAGGTGGCCCCCACCGTGTGGTGTGGCACTTTGTCCCATGTGGCACTTTGCTCTGAGGGAGTGGATTCTAGAGGTGGCCCCCACCGTGTATGGTGTGGCACTTAGTTCCATAAAACAAGGTAGGGTTCCCGTAAACAAGATAATCATAAGGTCAAATGTATCATGCTTGGTTTTAAAGATAGCATGACAAGGTGGTGACATGTAACAAGCAATAAAACATGCCAATAGATTGACAATAGGCCGAGTCAGTCATGACATAACAATAGGGTCTAGCAAGGTAGTGGCATGTCAGTTGGTCAGGTGATAACATATTAGGTGTCATGTGATATACATGTGTTAAAAGGAAATAGATAACTGACAAGGCTGTATTAAGGTAAGGCAAGTGGAAACATAGAAACAACTTAGGGTTCAACGACCTCAAAGGGTCTGCCACGCATGCTATAAATTAAGGAAGCAATAGTATCACGGCAAGGTACAAGTATAAGAATGAAACAAGCAATTACAGGGCAATACATAAACATAGAATTATGGAGTAACTAGAAGTAATATACACCGAGTAACGAGTCATGAAGCACTGTATACAAATACCTGAACCAAGCATAAGATCCAAAGTTTAGATAGGAATCAACTATAACAATCAGACAAAGTTAGTCGACTAGGTCAAGAGAGTAGTCGACTAATAGAAGGGTTAGTCGACTAACAGTAGGGTACAGTCGACTAAAGCTGTGTAACAGAGAGTTGGGTTTCTGATTCAGGAAATGTTAGTCGACTAGGGTCAAGGGAGTAGTCGACTAATAGAAGAGTCAAGTCGACTAACAGATACCTAAGTCGACTAAGTCTGTGATACAGAAAGTTGGGGTTTTCTGGTTCAGGAAGGGTTAGTCGACTAGGTGGATTCAGGAGTCGACTAATAATGATTTCCAGAGAGTTGAGATTTGTTTCCAGGGAAGATTAGTCGACTAATATTTGGGGTAAGTCGACTAATACTGTGTTTTCCAGCAAAGTTAAGTTTCAGCTAAGTGTTCTAGTCGACTAGCTCCTAGGTTAAGTCGACTAATCGTGGTCGTGAGCAGAGTACAGAACTGAATCTAGGGTTTGGGTTTGATGGCCTAAAAATGTGATTTTTATGTTATGTGTGTACAAGATATGAAGGTATAAGTACAATAGGAAATGATCAAGTCTTGGTGAGTAAAGATACTCACTTGGATGGTTTAATTGGAGCTTGATCCAAGGAGGGGATGATGGCTTCAACCCACAATTAGTTGTTGCTTGAGATGGAGAAGGTGATCTTGGTGTTGCTTTGGGAGTTGGAGGTTGAAGATGAAGTCTTGACGATGCCCTAGATGAAGCCCTTGAAGTCTTGAGAGGGAGGAGGGATCTTGGTGAAGAGGATTTCTCTTTTGGTGAAGTGAGGAAGAAGAGGGGTAAAATGTGAAGGAGAAATTTATATAAGATTGGGATTTTGTGAAGGGGGTGGAATTAAAATAGATGAGAGGGGTTTTGTGCAAAAAGGAAGAGGGCAAGGTGTCCCTCACCTGGCCACTTGGCCGGCCATGGAGAGAGAGAGAGAGTGAGTGGGATTTGATGGGGAAGTAGGTGGGATTATTTGGAAATTTGGAGAAAGTGGAATTTAGGAAAATTGGGAAAAACAATTGGTTTGTGAAAGGAGAAAAGAAATAGAGGAAAAGGAAAAAGAATTTAATAAGAGGAGATATTTTCTCTTGGACTCAAATGAAACTGCTGGATAGACAGATACCCGGGTTAAAGTCAAAGATGTGGAAATCATTTCGGAAAATGCCGGAATCGTCCGAAATTCAAGTATCTCGGATCGACTCGAAATAATTATCAAAAATCAATAATAATATATAAAGACCAATAGTGAAATCCGTTTGAAGAAATACTTTATAGTTTTGAAACTAAAAATCCTGGAATCAGCTACCCACCGACTCCGAAAGAATTTTCATAAAATCATAAAATTCTCAGAAAAAGAATGTAAATAAGAAATATGATTCTAAGTAATTATGTCTAAAGGATCATCATGAAATTCCAAACAATTTGAGAATTAAAAATCCAGGAATCGGTCAGCGGCACTGGCCGACACCGGTTTTGAAGAAATTCATTTTAATTCCAGAAAAATCTAAGAAATCATGGAAAACCTAATATATTAGAAAATAACGTTTAAAACTGAAATCGGTCAAATCTTCATATCAGAAAGACTAGATCGAAGAATATACTATGATCGGGCCCTCGGTTCAGACTAGGGCTGACTCCGAGTCCACGAATCCAAATCCAAGACAAAACAATCATATAAGGAATTCATAAAACAGCATAAATACAGGAAACAAGTTGAAAAAAATACGATCGAAAATCTGAATACGCAACTAAGTACGTATTCCGGGAACGGGTATTACAATCTCTTTTGCTCCAACCACCAACAAAATCACCTTTCCCTTCCTCTCTGTTTGATTGCTAACGCGGAGCCCACTTTCCCGCGTCTTTCCACTTTCCCGCGTCTGCCCACTTTCCCGCATCTGCCCACTTTCCCGCGTCTGCCCACTTTCCCGCATCTGCCCACTTTCCCGCGTCTGCCCGCTTTCCCGCGTCTGCCCACTTTCCCGCGTCTGCCCACTTTCCCGCGTCTGCAACCCCGCGTCTTCATCCTCACTTTACTGATTCATCATTCTCCTCCTCTTTTTAATATATAATCGCGTTGGTTACTTAAATTCTGGAACTTGGGATTTCCCGGTGTTACTTGAAGTTTTAGGCGAGTATCCTCGCTCTCGCCTCCATTTGGGTTTCCCCGCTTCGTCGGGTCGACATGTATTTTATTCCATATTTTCATGTATTATGTATTGGGCTGAGTCCCTGTATTTGTGTTTGGCCGAGTGCCAATGACTGAACGTGTATTGCTCTGTGACGAATGCTTGTATTAGGGTAGTTTCATTCTTGTACATATACCATGCCTGTGATGTATTTTACTGCTTTATACTATGCGTGGCCGACCCTTCAGCCTCCGGTCACTCACTATCCCGAAAGAGACGTGATTGGGACCGTCAGGTTTCTCTGGACCCTTCAGCCTCCGGTCTCTCACTATCTCAAAGGAGACGTGATTGGGACCGTCAGGTTTCTCAGCTCCGTCTGGTGAGCATACTTAGCGCTCAGCGTTTTATTCACTAAATTCGTTTAGGCGAGATGCTGCCGGATTTTCTACTCGTATCTTAAACCGAGTTGTCCCGGTAACCTCGCAGAGCGCATTAGTGTCTAAACTCGGTTCGCTGCCTGTGCCTCCAGCTTGTTCAGCTCCGCCTGGTTATCATGATCAGCGTCCAGCGCTTTACCACTGGATTCGTCTAGGCGAGATGCTGCCGGATTTTCTACTCGCACTTTAAGCCGAGTTGTCCCGGTAATCATGCCAGACGCTCCAGTGTTAAATACTGTTTGCTGTCTGTACACCCCAGCTTGCTCAGCTCCGCTTGATTGTGCTCAGCTACTACTTTACCACATGCCATGTACTTACCTGATATGTTAACACTTGACCTGCTGTACTTAATACCTATCAATTGCATGCTAATATCTCACTTGCCAAATGATATGTTATTACCAGACCTGCTACTACTTGGCAAGGCCCCTTGTTATGATATGACTTGCCACCGGATTATTATCAACCTCTTGACATGACTTGTTACCTGCCAAATATCATCCTCCTGTCATGCTATCACTTGACACCCGGCATGATATACTTGACCTGTGATTATCTCATTTACGGGAATACTATACTTGTTATCCTGCATTACATGCAGTGACTTGAATCTTGTACTTGTTATGCTGTATTATATATACAGTGACCTGACTCTAAAGTACTCATGTACTCCTGAACTCCTGATCCTGTCTTGTATCTGCTATTCCCGTAAATTTGATAACGACATAATAAATTATAAAAAGGAACAACTTGCATCGGGTCGGGGGAAACTTGCGGCTATCAATATGTGTTCGTGTTTACAGTGGTACTAGGCATGTTGTGCAACTAAAACTTCCGGTCTGACCTGTGGGCCTCCAGGCGACCGAGGGGAGTGCTGGCTCCCTCCTTCTTGGTACCATCTTGATAAGGGCATGATATAAGACCCTCCTGAGGCCTTGCGGCCGGTTCCATACACCAGCGATGGAACGTCCTGGGTCGTGGTCCCGGGCATGTACGGGACCCACTGTAAACATAGTTCGTTGATACCCCCGCTGGTTTCCAATAACAACCTTACTTTACTCGGATGTGGATATATGTGTGCTGGGACGCTAGTTCACATATCTAGACATCAGGGTAAGACGAGTAATAATAATAATAAAGTGCCAAGATAATAACCTGCTCTTTAAGTTGTAAGTAGAAGTATGTGGAATGGGACGCATACTGAAAACCTGCAACTTAGACGGCTATGAATCTGTGATATGCCTCGCCATATTTGCCTGTATAGGACTTTATTTCGGATTTTCGGTTTTATGATTACTATATTATGATCCTGCTTGCATCCTGCTTTACCACTCGTGTTCTATTCCACCAGTCTCCTGTTCTTATCTTATCATACCCTGAGTACTTCCTGTTTGATATTTATTTGCTCCTGCCTGCTTCTGCTCACGACACGGTTTTCAATGTATGATTATGATTCGGTTTTATCGATACACATATGCTTATCTCAGCACGCCATTTGGCATTCGTATCACCACTCGCCTGGGGAGTTTCATCTGACTCCCCTGGATCCTCATGTCCAGGTCATGGAGCTAGGAGCGGGTGGACTCTCCCTATTGCTGATCAGAGTGGCGCAGCTGAAGCATGGACCCCCAGCAGACCATCTGAAGCTCTATCCTTCCAGGCCCCCTGTGTGCCTCTCGAGTTTTCCTTTTGTAAACTCGTGAGTGCCTTTTGTACTGTTCATACTTGTACATCTCGTTGTAATCTCGCAATTGCGCATATCAGTGATGTAATATTCATGTAATATTGGATCACCTCTGGTGATAACTTTGTAATTGTACTCATATGTTGGAATGTATAATGCACCACTTGCTTCCGTACTCTGATTCTTGCCTGTACTGATGCTTAGCGTATATACGTGAGGGTATTTCTGACCTGCGTATATACGTCGCAGTAACGTCTCCGTACCCGCCGGATCGGGGCGTTACAAACTGAGATAAGACTCTTTTTGCGTTGAGGTACATATCTCACTTTCTTCAATTCTCGTACTATCCCATCATCCATTTTGATACGGACTGTAACCATCCCTTCTACATTACATGGATGATCATTAACCATGGCAGTAAAACATCCATCTAGCTTCCCAAAGCTAGAAAACTAGTCCCTATTTGGGCACACATGATAGGTAGCTCCTGTATCTACTCAGAATTATCTGAGAAACCAACAGTAAAAGTAGTAACATAGAAAGAAAATACCGATGAATCTGAGTCTGATCCATCCGCCTGTGAAGTACTGGCATGAGTACTGACTACCTGTGCGAGATTTATTGTAACACCCTGATTTTTAATATCTTAATTTAATATTTTAATCCGGGATTAGTAAAGTTATACAAAATTTTCTGAGGTGATGATTGAATAAATCTTTGCGTGAAAACAGATATCTTAAATTTTCTACGGAAATTGGAATGGAATAAATAGGATGATTTATATAAATTTATTTGTGTAAAACTTTATGTGGATGCAAACATTTCTTGTATAAATACATGCATACATGTATAGGGAATTTTTGTGTGTAGGTATATATATATACATGCCTAATATACATGGATACATAAACAATTTCTTATGTACAAATATTATAATATTATGATATAGAATTAGTGGAGGGGAGTAGGTGGAGTGTTAAGAGATGAAGACAAGTGGCACATATTGCAAGATTAATATATTTGGATTATTGTTTATTATAGGAAAGTGAGAGAATTAAACTAATTTTTCTCCCCCAAAATCTCTCTCTTTCTCTCTCTCCCTCACGCAAGTTTTCCCCCAAAACCTCTCTCTCTCTCTCTCTCTCTCTCGCGCGGTGGCCAAGGCCAGGCGGGCCGCGGCCAGGGCGCGCGGCCAGGGCGCGGCCAGCCGCGGCCACGCGCGACCGGAGGCGCGGCCAGCGGCGGCGGCGGCCGGTTAGGGCGGCCGGGTCGGAAGATGGTGAGTAGGGTTTCTCCTTATTCATTCCTCAATTTTCCCTTTTGGAAAAGCCCTAGATCTGAATCTATTGTTTGAATAAAATTTTTCTCCCTTGAGTATTCTTGCAATTGTTCCTTGTTATTTAATGACTCCTAATGCATATAGTGATCTAAATTTGATGTTGGATTTGTGGAGTTGATCCAATTATAGGTAATTGATGGGTAGGGAGGTTACATGATAGTGTATGTCATGTGGTGATGGGGTTCATAAATTTTCAGATTTGGGTGTAAATCTCAACCCTTGAACTCTTAATCCCACATTTCAAGTTGATGATGTTGAGACTTTCATTGAGAGCTTGTGAGGCTAATGTTTGAGAAATTTTGTTCTTCCTAAATTGGAATAAAATGCTTCGCACAAATTTTGGTCCAATGCGCGATGAACTTACTAAGTGTTGAAATCCTTGTAGTAGAACTTCCCTTTTGATTATGTGAACCTCTTGTAATATCATGCAACCTAGCCTTTTGACGAAACTATAAATCATGTATGAAAGCACTATGTTCAAAGAAGGGTCATGGTTTGAGTTAGTTTAAATTTATCAAGACGTATACTCTCTTGTAATTTGTATATGAGTCTATTTTGAAAATCGATCGGGGTTAGTATTGGTTATCATGTATATGATTCTATTTTGTGAAAGCGATCGGGGGTTAGTATTGGTTATCATTAAATAAGCAAGGTTAAGCCGTAGAAATTTGGGTGGCATCGTATCAAAAGTCCTAATAAAGATTAATATATTATTATTGGAAGACAAAGATTAATCTTAACCGTGGAATCAGTATCATAAACTTGTGAATCATTACAATTGGGGAAGATCAAGTTATAGATCTCTCCTAACCTTTAGAGTAGATGGAGGATCTTGAAGCTTTCTGCACTTGTGAGGGTTGAACCTCTTGCCATCCTTACATAATAATTGTGCAATCGAATCAAGATTAGATCTTGGTCATGTTAGTGGGATAAGAAGAATTTTTTTTACGTTAAGTCCAACTATGAAGTTGGAGGTGACTTAAAGAGGGGCTTGTGATAATCATGTGGTGATCGATCTATGAATGCTTTTATAATATTCTCGTGACCAAAAGTCTAAATACTTAAGTTCATGTCTTCCTCATGATCTAATTTAGATGAGGAAATAAGAGGAAAAGTTGGGAATTGTGTAGTTCAAAGCACTTTGTAATAATAATACGAATCTGTTAAAGTCTGTCCAGATCTGAAACCAGAATCTTGGGTTTCTTTCGTTAGGATATTTAATGAGAAATAGGTCATGTGATATACCGTTGGAAAGCTAATCGAGTCTACTTTCCAACCCTTACGCTGTCCTAATCCAATATCTGTGCTGGGAATTATCACTGGAACTTGATAACTTGTCGAAAGTGCAAAGTTGCAAAATTTTAGATGTCTAAATGATTTTCTGTTTATTTTAGTTGTTCATGTGAATTAAGTGGGTCATTTATATTGCTAGAAAGATCAATAAATCTAAGTTTTGAAGGAAGTCCCTGCGTCTCATTCTAATATCAAAAGTAGAAGTTACGATAAAATCATCTTCGATTGTTAGGGAGGTCAGATCCGATGAAACAGATTTAGGTGGATCTATGGGAAAATTATTGGATATTATACAGGCATGTTGTGCTGAGTTTAGAACTAAACACTCTTCTTCAGTAACGCATGTTACGAACACGGTATGTCATACTTAATTATTAAATGCTGACTACTTTAAATTAATGTTTCATAACGAGGTTGCATGTACACTCAGTGTGCTGGTGTTTATCCTTAGACTCAGGTTTCGTTAATTTTATCAAAAATAAGGAATTATTGTGTTATGGACTCCAAAAGATATATTTCATCCTAACACATAATTTCTTTGGTGGCCTAGTAACTGGACTGTGAATAGAGTATTTATTGGCACATAGTCAGTAGAAATCTCTGAAGCGCCGAAAGTAAATGGTAAGGATGATAGACTGATAAATTGTAATTCACTGATAATTGGTCAAGTTATCGACCAGCACTAAATTGTATGGACAATAGACTAATAGATGAGTAAACATGAATACTAATTGAAAGGAAAGATTTTCTTATTGTAATATTAGAGAGTTGTATTCCAATTAAGTAGCATGTATGAGACATTTGTTTCTCCTTATAGTCTCAACTTACCCATCCATTTAGTCAGGATGTTTGTGCGAGTAATACTTTTGCATACCGATAGCATGTGCCCCATAAGGTGACCAAACTTATGAGATACTTGAAATAAACACTTTCAATCGTATGTGCTATATCGTTTCAATTCTTAATGGTTTCCTTTCTCTTTTGAGTATAATGTCTTGATTTACGTTAGAGGTTAAAGAGTGATTGTGGCGTTCACATTATTCTAGTTAAAAGGGATAAACCGATTATCTGAGACGATGATCAACTCTATGGGCGTAATAATGAATGTTTTGAAATCTCGTATATGAAGATTTGAAAGTGAGAAATATGGGTATGTGGCATATGTACATATGTACTATCTGGTCGTTATGCATGTGTGAACCATGTGAACATGGTCGTTCCTCTGTTCAAATATATTTAGAGCATTACATAGAAAGCACCCATATTATATATCTTCACACATATACCATGTTATAAGAATAAAGGGATAGTAAGGCAGGCTTAGAACTGAACACAACCTTGTGTAATAAGTGTTGCATTTAATGTAGAATTTTGAAACATGGTGTACAAGGGCATTGGCATGTGTCTCACTGAATAAGAATCATTATGATTGATATGAATATGATGGGTATATATCACTTGATTTATGTACTTAATGTAATTGGGTGGCATGTTCTGATTAATTAATTGGTGTGAATATTCCTGTAATGATGCAATCTAACTGATAAACATTAATTATGAGTATGATTGCTTTTGTAAGGGAATTGATGTGCATGATATATGAATTTTATGAAACTGGATGCGTTGGTTATTGTGTTGTTATATATGTACACATTGTGTTATGGAGGAAGGGGCCGGGCGGGAGCCGGTAGGAGGGGAAGACGGTGGGATTTGTTGTATATATATATATATATATATATATATATATATATATATATATATATATATATTGGAGGAAGGGGCCGTGCGAGAACCGGTAGGAGGGGGGAAGACGGTGTTATTGTTGTATATACATGCTATATATATATCATATTGGGAGGAAGGGACCCGTATGGCACGGGCGGAGTGCGAAGACGGTGCTATGATATACATTTAATTGCATCCTTACAAATGATTGATAATGAATGGTTATGTGTGATACAAATGTGTATGTGTGTGTGTGACACTGGGGGTATGATGGATGTGTCGTTGTATATGACAATGAAACCATCAGAATACAAGTTTAGTTCATTGAAATGAATACCATATATTGGGTAAAAGTGTGCATGTGAATCAGTGCATTACTTGTAGTGTGATGCGTTATTGTATTATGAGAAATATGATGTGATTATATGTTATATAATTATGGCTTGTGATGTAAGTGTTATTTGAATGCATAAACTAGGTCTATGGCATAACTTTGGTGGTTGGTATATTATAGCGTGGAATACTAGGCACGTGAGTAATACACACTATGTACACTTAAGGCGAGAGAGTTTGGCTATGTAACTCATAGAACTTATCATACATAAAGATGTAAATTCAAGAAAGAAATTGGGGAATACAATCAGAAGAGTCTGATCGTCCTCAGAAATTGTAGAGGCTGAGACCTTGATTATCAAACTATCGGATGCCTCCGATTCTTGTCTTCTTACTGTTTCAGATTCCTTTTATTACGTGTATATTCATACTCTTGTTGAGATATTATCTTTTCTTGATTATTCCTACCTCACTCACTGAGCTGTCGAGCTCACCCTCCCACAGACTGATATATTGCAGGTTGCTTGGAGGCAGGGGTCAGGGTTATGCTGCGTAGGGTTCGTTCTGAGTCAATTCAATTCTTGTATTTTGGGACATTTGTGTTTGTGAATGATATATGTAGGTCATGGGAGACATGATTAATCTTGTATATACATATGTGGAGAACCTTGTAGTAGTTTCATTTCAAGTTGACATTTGAGATATTTTTATTGAGTTGTAACAATAAGAAGTGTATTATCAATATGATGCCATGAGAAGTTGAAAGTTATAAATTCTGAGAGCCTATGGATGTCTAGAAAGAAACTCTAGAGTTTATGTTATTTTGTTTCTCCATAAGTAGGCAATGTCAAGCCGAAACATATCATATCTGTATTGGATATTGCATCCGACCAGTAATTACAAAGGAGGTGCTGCTGAAATTTTTAAGAAATAAGGGAATGATTTGATTTATCGGTTTATTAAGAGTATGTTATGTAAATTGAGGATTGTTAAACTGGGACCGCTACATTTATCTCAGTCATTAACTCCTTCTTACCTTCGGGCTTCGGATAGTCATCCTTCCAGTGCCCTAACTCCTTGCATAAGGCGTACTGGTTCCTCTTCAGATCTCTGAAGCTTGATTTGGACTTCATTCTTTCCTGATCACATCTGCCCTTCCGATTGGAACTTCTGCCTCTTACCGCCAATGTTTCTGCTATTGTGCTCCCTGAAAAAGACAATCTGTCCTGCCTTCTTACTTCATAATTCACAAGAGCAGCAGACACCTTATTGTAGTTAAGGAATTTTCTTCCATTAATCAATGTAAGAGTAAAGGTCTCATAATCTTCTTCAGAAAGAGAATTCAATAGAATTACCGCCTTATCTTCTTCATCGATCTCCACATCCACATTAACCAGGTCTGTAAGAAGCTTTGTGTAGCTATTCATGTGTTCGTTTACGGAGATTTTCCTCTTCATCTGGAAACGATAAAGCCTTCTCTTCAACTGTAACCGCGATTCGACGCCTTTCGTCAGATACTTTTCTTCCAGGATCTCTCACAGCTGCCTCGCAAAAGTTTCATGCAACACATGATACTTGATGTCTTGTGTCAAACAAGACCTGATCAAGCCACACGCCGTTCGCTTTATCTTATCCTAATCTTCTTCAGTAGTTGAACAGCGCTTCTTCTCCAACCGTAAAGTATCTTCGAGATTTGATGTCGTCAATGTATCCATCACCTCACATCTCCACATACCAAAGTTGTTCTTGCCGTCAAACTTCACCACATCATTTATCAACGGATGTGGACTCACAGATTTTACCGAAGATGTACTATTTCCAGCCATCTTCTCAACTGATTCCTCAGAGCAATGCGAAAGCAAACGGAGTTGGATAAAACAAACTAGATAAAATAGGATCTTTACCTCCACGTGAAACCCTCGAAGAGTTTCCGAAATGATCTACTCCTTCGAATTGATAATCCACACGATGTTTTTAGATCGACACATGATCCCACAAATAGTCCCAACGCTGCTCCGAGATCGACACACGATCTCCGCCAGACAGCAACTGATGCCCTTGAAATTCACACACGATTTCACGACGAATATGGGATGCTCTGATACCACTTGTTGCGTGCGGGGCAACAACTGATGAGGAATCCACCAATTAGAGATAGATGCAGCCGGAGATGTATCACACGACAAGAACAGAAAAAAATCAATAGAGAAAGCAAGCCAACACAATATTTAACGAGGTTCGGCAATCTGCCTACGTCCTCGGGGTAAGGAAGAAAGAGATTTTATTGATTTAACAATCAATACAAGCAAATACCATAGGAATACTTTCAGAGATACAATATATGAGGGCTCTAGCCCATATTATTATAGCCAGAGAGTCCTAAATATTTAGGAAACCCTGATTGGATTCGACCCCAAAACCCCAAAATAGAAAAGAAGTCTGAATCCAGAAAGGAAAACAAAACGCATATGTCGGTCGGCCGTCGACCAACCCTTGTCCTCTGTTGATCTGCCGGTCGACCGAGACCAACTGAGAGCTGGCTCATGTCAGTCGGTCGACCGCTTGGTCAACCGTTCCTTTGTCATGGTCGACCGCTTGGTCGACCGTTCGGTCCATGTCTGTGCACGTAGTGTATACCGGTCGACCGGGCTCTATCTATCGGTCGACTGGGCGGTCGACCGGGCCCTGTTCAGGCCTGCTTCAATGCCGTTCTCGTTCCCTTTGACTCCCGATCTCTGCGCTATCTCCTCTATCCCCTTATCTCCTCTCTTCCTACAGTATTGTCCAAGCCAAGAATATAATTGATTTATTTTGTACAGGATACCACTATTCAGACTATCTATATATAATAGGACTTTGACTAATTTTGCAATTTAAACCCCAAGATAAATTTGAGAAATAGTGCTTGTAAATACGTTCTAAGGGTGTATCTGCCTGAAAATATTAGTCATGTAAATTTTTTAAGATTAGAGGACCATTTCTGCAATGATCTATATCCTATTGGTGGTAGGTGCAATTAGCCAAATTCCTTAAAAGAAAAGGTAAAAGAGATAAAAAAGAGAAAAATAGGAAATAAAAAAGTTTTTTTTCCCTCACAAAGTGACGTCATCCTGCTGCATGCAACGGTGGTAGAAAGAAAGAAAGGAAGGAAAAGGCAGCAAGCAACAAAGCATGGCATGATTGCCCTTCACTCTTTTACGAATCCCCAAAATAAAACCTTTTGCTCGCTTTCTTCCCCACTGTGTACTCTCTCAACTTTCTTCATGTTTTCTTTTTGATTCGAATAGAAAAAAGTGATGATTATCACACAAAAAAAAAAAATAGAAAGTGATGATCAATCAGTGCTCCCCCTGACCAACACTCGCCTTCTCTCTCCAGTCAAGAGGCTCCTCTGAAGTGTATCATAAAGGAATGTTCAATAGGATAACAACAACATATAATATATGCAGGGATCCAAAGTTACTTTTTTCTTCAATATTTCATTAGATACACCCCTCCTTGAATCCTTACTTGAGGGTTTACAGTCTGGGAGTATGGGAAAGATAAGGTGTTAGCATGGGAGTTACTAACTCTCTATCATTTTTTATGTGAATAATGTTGTACAGAAAGTTACTTTTTTCTTCAATATTTCATTAGATACACCCCTCCTTGAATCCTTACTTGAGGGTTTACAGTCTGGGAGTATGGGAAAGATAAGGTGTTAGCATGGGAGTTACTAACTCTCTATCATTAACTCTCTATCATTTTTTATGTGAATAATGTTGTACAGATCAGATTATTTTAATGGACTACAATGACTCGAGAATATACATATATCTAACATCCATTGTGAAGGACGTGGGTGCACCATCTCAAAAGATTAGCCTTTTAGGTGGAGTTGCCCAAATCCTTATATACCCAAGACCATCCCCACGTCTAGCCGATGTGGGACTATTTGTTCGACCATCTTCACACTGGAAAGATCAAATGCTCTATCGAGATCCAACTCTTCACTGCCTGAGGCTACGGCACGCCTTATGTGAAGCATTGCAGTCGGTCACTCCTCTACACCGCGTGGTAGCCGGCACGCCCATGGCAAAGGAGTATCACTGTCAAATTTATCGAGAGCCCAACATTAACTTTACAGGGGCCTATTGCGCCTTTTTGTGCCAGTGGGGTGGGCAGGCCCATTGCGCCTTTGCACCAATTGGGGGATCTACATTTGTCGAACATCACCCACACACACGACTAAGTTTGGGACATGGCTCTAATACCACTTGAAGTAGTTGGGGCACCATCCCAAAAGACTAGACTTTTAGGTAGAGTTGCCCAAATCCTTATATACCTAAGATCATCCTCACGTCTAGCCGATGTGAGACTATTTGTTCGACCCAAATCACAACACAATGCACACAAAATTCACTCCCTTGTGACTTTTAGTCTATTTTGAGTGCAAAAAATATAATCAGTATAGCATGGTTCTTGATGAAATTAGTAACGTCTCGTATTCAATAGACAAAATGTAATGACTAGCTATTGAAATTTATGAAAATTCCAACTGTGTTTGACAGCAAGAGTTACCTGGGACGAGAAGCAGATAAATAAATATTACTTAGGTCTTAGATGAAATCACTTTTACAAAATATTTATTCAATTTAGATCCCTATTTCTCTGGTAGCACTTTGTATTGTTAATTCTAGCTACAGGATAAGGATGCGGACTCAGGTCCATGCATTGTGAGCCAGAATCGATCATTACATAACGAGTCTTTAGCAGTGAATGATGCATTTTCCACATCTTCAATTTGAAAATCCACTCAATGCATAAATGCATCGTGAATGAAGTTCAAACTCACAACCTTTCTTGTGCCATGCAGATAGTTAGTAGAAAACTACAAATCTTGCCAAACTTATACTAGTTGTTTGGTTATACTAAATAGGTCAATAACTAGAGAAAAATGAAACATGTGATGTGAAACGAAAGAGTTAATGATTTGGGGAAAAAACGAGGGATGAAATAAAATAATTAATGATTACTTAATGGATAAATGAAAAAGCCTTCCATCTTCATCACACGTTCGATTTTAGTTTCACGGGTTTCACATCTTGCCATTGGGGACATGCCCCTTAAAGAGAAAAAACTTCAAATATTTTTTCTCAAAATTCTATTCTATTTTATTGAAAGCAATGAGGCCTATAAATATACTTATAAATATTGATTTTTCTACGTATACCCGATGTGAGACTAAAAAGAAAAATAAAGACTAAATAAATAAAAAAACATACTAGAGTCAAAACAAAATACAGACTCAATTCAAATGAGAAACATGTCTTTGATGTTCCCATCACTATGAGAGTTACTAACTCCTCCATTTTGGTAAAGTTAGTGACACCTCCAATTAAGAAACAAAGTGCAGTGACCAGGTAGTGCCAATAGGATTCACCGGCGATCTCAAAGGAGCAAATTCAGGGCCTGGTCAGGATCACGTCGGGAGGAGAAGAAATATTCGTGAGATGGTGTTCAAAGTAGTGACTGTGATGAGAAGCATTGTGCTCCACCGATTACGGCCAACCAGTTGGACAACTGCCTGAATTTAATTTCAAAAGGCCAGCTGTACTTTGCAATAAGATTTACCAAGGGCTAGGCACTAAATCCAGCTATATGATCATTATGGTTTCTTATTTTGTTTTAGCACTACGACCGAGCAGTGTGTTATTTTTTGTCTGAGAGAGTTGTGCTAAACTTGTAGGGGGTTCTTTTGTGTTTGTCAATTTCATCAACCTCTCTTTAATGAAATAGGTGGACATATTTCACTTTTACCGGGATCCTTTTTTTTTGTTGCACTGCTTGTTACTAATTCTAGCTATAGGGTGGAATATAATATAATCTAGGGATTTTACATGATATAATCTACATAATATTTGTTGAGAGAGAATTTAGAAAAGTTGACAAAACATGTGACTGTAAAATTGAGATCACTATATGCAGGAAATTCATGGTTGAATAATTTTCTTGAGCAGACCATGCTCGGGTGAATGAATTAAGCATAGGAAATTTGAGAATGTAATATAGTTGTAAAGTGAGAGAAGGATGGGATGGGGCCGTAGCCCTATGATAACACACACACACACACACACACACCACACACACCCCTCAGCTGCCAGCTGAGAGAGGTGCAACGTGACTGAATTTTAACCACAATTTTAGGTGACTGAATTTTAACCACAATTTTCGATGCTTGATCATGGTCACATTTTTATATAAGGACTGTAATTAAGTCGCAGTATTTTTATGAAAACTGCTGCCATGGTCGCAGTCTTTTCTAAGCACTGCGACCTTTCTGAAAAATGTGACCTTTTCTGATGACTGCTACCTAGTCGCAGTCCTAATTACACTGAAAATATATGATTTTTTAGGACTGGGACCATATTACAGTAGACTGCGACCATATTGACGTGACAGCTCTCTCAACTGACGGCTGAGTTACATTTTTCTGAGATATATATATATATATATATATATATATATATATATATATATATATATATATATATATATATAATAAAAACACAACAACACATACAAGGGGCCAGTGATCCCCAATAAAAGATACAACTGAGATTCACCTCACAGTCAAACACAAAATGCCCAAAGTTACTCATAGACAAAAACTTCACCCACTCAAGAACACATCTGGCACAAAATGAAACCAAACACACATGATCCCAACTTAATTCAAACTCACTTTAGATCATTCCAGCTCTCTCAAGCTCTGAATCGCTTCTGAAGAACCCAAAAAACCCAGAAAATAATAATATAGTTGTAAAGTGGATTAACTGATCAAATGAAAATTTGGGTTCGAGTAATATATGAAACAGAATTTGATAAGAGAATCAGATGCAGTCTCATGTTCGTAGTTATGACTTGTCATTGTGTAGTAAGTTTGTAATGGTGCATCACTGCATCAATCGTTAATTCAAAAATCGACTTGAATGCATCATGGGTGAAAAGATTTGGACCCACAACTTTTCATGTGAGAAGGTCATCATACCACGCAAGCTAAATTCACTTGTTGCCACACAGATATACAGTTAGTACAAAGCTTGCCAAGCTTGTACTTGTTATTGGTTATACATAGGCCAAATGGCTAGGGAAAATTGAAACCTAGCCAATTGGTTAGGGGCTAGGTTAGTTGGTAAGTCATGCAATGCTACATGCATGCGCACAAGCAAACAAACTAGCAAGACTGGTCCATAGTCATGTGCACGCCAAAAGTTAACCTAATGAAGCAGGGAGTGAGCTTCACATATGTAAATATTATTATCCAAAATGGAAGATACAAGAGGGACTATAAAGAGAGCAGAGAGAGAGTGATGAGCTCCTCTCTCTCTCTCTCTCTCTCTCTCTCTCTCTCTCTCTCTCTCTCTCTCTCGTCTTTCCCCAGTTCAAAAAGGGAGGCCCTACCCTCTGACCCCCATCAAGGAAAAAAACAGGACAATAGATTCGTACCCACATTCAAATTCACATTCACATTCACATTCACATATGAATAAAGTGATTGGGTCTGCTGTGGCTGGGGCTGATCAGCCTGAGGGCTGAGAGCAATAATGCATGGGCAAAAGCATGCATGCCTCTGATGAATCACAAGACAGCAAAAGCATTCAAATTACAACATATTAATAGTATTATTACATACAACAATGGCACCCACCTTTTTGGGACATATGCATGACTCTCTCTCTCCCTCCCCTCTCTCCACTCATATCTCTGCCCAGGTCTCTTTTGGAATAGACCAAACATCCACTACATGTTAAAACAAAGAGAACAACCTAACATCAAACTGAGAATGTGGAAGAGCTTGTCTTCAAGATTCCATCCCCATGACAAGGGGGAGATAGAAGAGGATAAACATTAGATCAGAGAGGTGCTAAATTTTCTTGGCTCTCGAATTCTGAAACTTTTAATCAATAGTACTCCTTTAACACTACTAACATGTTCTTCTATGTATGCTTCTTGTATTCTTTCTGAGCTAGTAATATACATGTTCTAAGATGGCAGAGTAGTCACGTTCTAAATAGTCATCATTTGTTGTTTTCTATTGTGATGGTGAGCTTGGTTCGCTCCATTGTGACTTGGAGGTCATAAATTCAAATTACAGAAACAAGTAGAGTTGCATTATAAAGTTTAGTTTCACATAAGAAAACCTTTAAACTACGGGAGGAAAATCTATCCTAAAAACAAAATAGCAACATTCAATGTATCTCAGTCAATAAGTCTCATTGGTCTCTATTTTTTAATATTTTTCTTAGTTTTCAGTTTTTTGTAGTTGTCATCTCTCTCTCTCTCTCTCTCTCCTCTCTCTCTCTCTCTCTCTCGCGCGGCGGGGGGGTGGGGGGTGGGGATGTTAATTACTTGTTATATCTCTATTTCCTTCATTTTAGATACATTTTTCCTTTCATGTTTACTAATTAGGGAAACTCCAGATAAACCTTATATCATATAATCACATGAGAAATTAATGAAACAAACTATAAAGATGGCAGAATATATAGGGTGTTATATTGGCTTTATCATTTAAAATCATAGTTCACAGTCGCGGTCTCGGCCGCCGACTCAGCGGGCACTGAGACGATCGGTCTCGGCGACTCGGATCGGTCTCGGGCGATACGCGCAAAACGCTACATAGAAAGCTCAAAAAATTCTGAAAAAATCACGAAAAATATTTTAAAAAATGTAGACATTAAATTCATGTATCACATGTCCAAAACATATCACCTAGCACACTAAACATAAAGCGAAAGTATAAATACACGCGTCGTCGGTAGAAGCATATCAAAATACTTACACAATATAGTAAATTGCACAAACTACACTCATAAATACATGCTAATGTAGCTTTTTTCACATTGAATTGCGATGAGGCACAAAATCATCATCATAATCATCTCTGTGGTAAGTAGACAAACCGATACTAGTACTCGTAGATCTCTCAAGTTGTGGTCTGTAGTCATGGATATATGTCAGACAATAATGTTGGCCTGATGTCAAACTCAACATTTGTATATGACCTTTAAGACTATAAGTTCCTCCATCAGTACTATTGTTGTCCTCATTATTGTCATCATCATTACTGCCGCCATCACTGTCATCATTATCATCGCCATCTTCACCATCATCACTACTAGAACTGGATAAAACCCTCACATCTTCACCACCACCATCATCTGCTTCCCTTATACCTCGAAGGGTGGGGAGAGATCGAAAACAGGGAGAGAGAGAGAGAGAGGGAAGAGGAGGAGACAGAGAGACGGGAGATGGAAAGGGAGAGAAAGAGAGTGGGTGAGAGAGGGAGGGGGAGGGGAAAGAGACAGAGGGAGGGGGAGAAGGGGAAGAGAAGGGTAAGAGAGGGAGAGGGGGATAGAGAAACAAAGGGAAGGAGAGGAAAAAGACAGAGAGAGGGAGGAACATCACCTGGGACTGGGGAGGAGCGGCCAGCGGCCAGATCTGAGCAGTGACGATTGAGCAGCGACGGCAATCTTCAGATCTGAACAAGAGAGGTAAGTTTTTTTTCTTTTTTTCTTTCTTTATACCCGTTCGTCACGGGTGAATATACGTTTCGAGCCGACTCGGCCGAGAATCGGAGTCAACTTGGTCAACTCAGCTGAGTCAACGACCGATTCGCCGAGGCGGCTGACTTAACTCCGATTCTCGACCGAGTCGGTCTCCTCTGAGTTGAGCCGACCTACTCGTGACTCGGACTCGTCTCGGAGAGGGCCGAGACGGATACGACTCGGGCGACTCATCTCCGACTCGGACGAGTCTTTGAACCATGTTTAAAACTTGCTTCTGTGTGATTGAATCACCAGATTCACCACCATTTAAGGACATGAACCCAGTTAAATCCTATATTATGCTGGAACTATACAATGAAAAGAATTATATTTACCATGAAAAAAACATTAAATTCTTAATCTGATAAATTGTATGATGTCTTTTCCAGAACTGAGAGGGCTCAAGGATTTTGAGAAGCGCTTAAGAGGGAAATATTCCACCGAAAGGATACATTCTTAAGTTCAAAATGACACTTGACAATCTTTGTCAAAACAAGTTAGCAAGTTTAAATCATAATGAATAAGTTGTCTCAGACGAAAATACCGTTTGTTGAAAAAAAAATTCAAGTTCCTACATTTATACATAAGCTAACTGTCCTATTGGAAAGATCTGATCCTTTATACATATACGAAGAGAGACTATAAGAGATCTCTCATATTCTCTCTTAAACTAAAACAAAAATAAATAGAAATAAAAAGAAAAAGAAGAAGAAGAAGAAGAAGAAGAAAGAAACACAGTTTAAAAGCATCAAAGAAGCATATCTTTATCATCCAAGTTAAAAAAACTTCCATTTCCAACCTTAATCTATAAGATTTCCATGGTCTCTCCATCTGATCTACAATAGATTAACAACTTCTAATGACATTATGACACTGAACGCTGTATCTTGAATGTGTTTCTTTTTTCACTGAGAAGTGTTATTGTTGGCATAATCAAAGCAAACGAAGTAAACCTATAAAAAGAATGCAAATATAAATATGTCAGGGACTAATTTCCAATATAATTTTTTTAGAGACTTATATATATAACACTTAAAAGCCCTCACACACCAATTTTTGTTAGATTTCAAATATTCT
This sequence comes from Agave tequilana, assembly GCA_038442645.1. NCBI lineage: Eukaryota > Viridiplantae > Streptophyta > Magnoliopsida > Asparagales > Asparagaceae > Agave > Agave tequilana. The sequence goes on along the minus strand of JAVJIF010006066.1, from coordinate 57,226 downwards.
ATACCGTTAAACTAACAAACTCACTATTTCGGCCGTCTATTTTACGCCTATTTGATGGATGAACAAAAAGTATTCAAAATATATGATATTTGATTTTTAATTACTTGAAATAATGTAGATCAACTTCAATGGAGTGGATCGGATATCGTAGGGTTGTATTTGAGTGGGAGGATTCGGCCTCGAATCCGTCCGGAATGACACAAGTTTCTCTCTCTCTCTCTCTCTCTCTCTCTCTCTCTCTCTCTCTCTCTCTCTCTCTCTCTCTCTCATATATATATATATATATATATATATATATATATATTATATATATATATATATAATATATATATATCCCATAAACCCTATAAAATTAAGTCATCTATTCTACCAGTAAAAATGAGTTTTCTCCCCCAATCCTGAGAGGATTCGAACCAACATATAGCAGGGAAAATAGTATTATTATTTAATTATTGATTCTCAAAATCACGATTAAGTCACCCTTGATTAATGATAAAAGTCTGGATATATGTGGCTTAGCACATCTGTAAGGTGATCATACATAAATAAATTAAACGAGGAACCAAAAAAAGCAATGCAATAATAGGGTGTTTTTTTCCTCCTCCCAAGAGAAAGCACGAAGGCAAGTGCCACAGCACAAAACAGAAGCAACAGCAAATTGGTCAAGAGAAAGCACAAAGATAAGTGCCACAGCACAAAACAGGAGCAACAACATTTTGGGGTGATCTATAGGATATTGTGTTGTATTCCCTTGGCATTTAGCTACATTCCCTAGTATCCGAAGCTCATTTGCCCCGCAATGTCACTTATCAACCTCTAGTGTCTCTCATGTCCAATAACAGCAGCAACAAATCAATAAACAAACATATGTCATCTCTCTCTCTCTCTCTCTCTCTCTCTCCCCCCCGCCCCCCTCTCTCTCTCTCACACACACACACACACACACACTCATTGGGGATTGGGCTCTCCTTTCAGAGCTCTATCAATATGGATTCTCTTTGCAAGGAGAAAGGACTCATCACTCTAATCAAGAGGCTTTGTACTCTTTATTGTCTCTGGTCCAAGACCAAGACCAAGACCAAGACCAAGGAGGGCTGGCTCTAATGGCTCCATATCAATCTACTATTTTATATTTAAATATGGGCATTTTTCAAAAAAACTCTCAGTTAATAAATAGTTTCAAAAATTGACCTTCCCACAAACTTATTTCAAAAATCGACCTCTGACATGTCACGTCGGCGGCGAGGTGATTCGCCCCGCCACTGTGGCGTCCGCGCACGTCGAGGTCATTTTTTGGTTCGTTTGGGGTTCCAACGCCAGACGAACCAAATTCTTTTTTCCTGTCTATTGCCTTGTCCGGAATTACCAACCCTAAACAAACAAATTCTTTTTTTCTGAATTTTGCTTTGTCCCGTGTTGGCAACTCTGGGCGAGACAATTTTTCTTATTTTTAAATTTTAATTTGTCCGGGGGGTTGAGACAAATAAAACTTATTTTTTTCTTCTCCCTCTCTCCCTCCTCCTCTAACACACCCACCGGGCACGACAACACAACGAGGCCACCGATGAGGCCGGCGACAGCGACGAGCGGCCCTACTGCTGGGTTGCGATGGTGAGGAGGGCGACAACGATGTGAAGCGAGGAGGGCGGTGGCGACGTTGCAGCCCACATCATTGTCGCCCTCCTCGTCGTCCCAGCCCCAGCAGCAGCAGCCCAGTGGTGGTAGTAGCGTTGTTCGTTGTCACCACCGCCGGTCTTATCATGTCGTCGTGCCCAGTGGGTGCATTAGAGAAGGGGAGAGGCAGAGGGATACAAAGAAAGGGGGGAGAAAATTAAAAAATTTTAAGTTTTATTTGTCTGACGTTGGCAACCCCGGACAAATCAAAATTTAAAAAAATAGGCCTTGTTTGGGGTTGCCAACCCCGGATAAGGCAATAGATAGGAAAAAAAATTGGTTTTGTCCGGAGTTGCCAACCCCAGACGACCCAAAAAATGACTCCGATGTGCGCGAGCGCCATGCTGGTAGAGCGAACTGCCTCGCCAAATGGCATATCAGAGGTCAATCTTAGGAATAAGTTTGGAAGAGGTTGATTTTTTAAATTATTTATTAAATATGGTTTTTTTGAAAAAAATGCCTTTAAATATCTATTAGATTAGAATATTTCTTGTAAGGGACAAATGGATGGTCCTTGCTGCTATACTTTCTACTTTTCTTTCTTTTTCTCTACAAAGGTGAAAGGTGTGCGTAGCCATTTGTCATTTGCAAGGAGGTGGGATAAAGCTTTTTTCTCCTCTTTCTTCAACAAATTTTTGGGTTGAGTGCAGATAGGGAATGTTTTTTTAGCAGAGTTTAATTATACGTTTCTCTACCAACTTTCATTGGTTTGCATCTCTTCATCTTTCATCAAATGCAATGAGATGAAAAGAAGAGAAAAAGACAGGAAGAATATGGGGTGCCACTATATTATGCTATGTAAATAGTGGTATGATTGTATTTTAAGAAACTAAACATTGCCTAAACTTTCTGTTGTTGTAATCATTATGAACATTTAAATGAATTAAACAGAGTGCTACAGAATTACAGTAACATGTATTAAAAGTAATATTGAGAAGATGCACAATAAAGTTATTTTTAATTTTTTTAATGAACAGGTTATTTGTTAACACTTTTTATATCACAAACTTGCAAAGTATCTCAGGTAATTCTTTCCTTTTCGTTTTCCTTTCTATAAATTCAATTCTGTAAAGAATGTATTGGTTACACCTCAAACTTGTAGCTCCCCCTTCACAAGAAGGTCATCAACCAACTACTCAAGTTTCTTTTTTATTTTTATGTCAAGTGACATAATAGCAACATTATCAATATTATTCAGTTGAAAGAATAAAAAAAACACAATTTAATTACCTATTGATGCATGTCCTTTGCCAAATAATTATGAAGCAATAGCATAGGGTGACCTTTTAATTTTCTTCGCAAAAAATCTCATCAATTACATTTCTAAACTGAAATTACATCAGAATGTTTATAGGTTACTAGAAAAGTGTAAACTTTACACATTATGAATCTTAATATTCTTAATTTCCAAAAAAAAGAAAACAACAAAGAATATTAATATTGCAGGGATAAATGCTACTCGTATCTACTTCCGACTGTTTGTTATGTACCTTGGGGAGTTCTTGTTAAAGGATGAAATGGAGATTGTCAAAATTCCGAGCCTTGCACCTGCCGCTTCAGGGACTCGTTCTCCTTGCGGAGTCTCATAATCTTCTGCTTCAATGCTTCGACATGGCGAATAGAGATGGACTCCCTCTGCTGTTCCGCTTGCTTAGTTCTGATGCTTTGCACTGTATGCCAATGGATGCATCCAATTAGTTCTGAACAAATGAGAGGAGGGTAATTCAAGCATGACAGCAAAAGCTCTCTTCAGAAAAACTGATGTATACTTAATTTGCATGTAGAGGGCATGAAGTGTCATACCAATGAGATTGAATTGTGAAGACAATGAGTTTAAAATGTATAAAAGGAAAGGATTGGGAAGAATCGGGAAAACTAGTTGAGCTGATACATATCAACCATTACAATCACATAATAGAACTGTTTTGTGTTTTTCCTTAGCAATAGCATTACAGTCGATTACAGTTTTTGCTTCTTGTCAATTCAATGCCTGTGCAAGGGTTATCGAATAAGTCAGTGCCTGTGCAAGGGTTATCGAATAAGTCAGTGAGTCTCTTTTATTTAACTATACTGAGAAAGAATCAGATAACCTACAGGTGACCTGGGATTTAGAGTTCTGTAGCTAGCATTAATAAGCAAACGTACCAAAGAACCAATATATTTGATGTTTTCAGCTAAGAGTATTAGGCAGGAGCCCAAGGAGCATTTAGAATTAAAGAGGTCAGGAAGCCATTATTTCATTGAGAAAGACAGAACTGATATGGGTGACTAAATAAAAAAAAGAGAAAAACCAAAACCCCAGAAACATCAAAGAACAAGTAGATGATCCGTGTTTGACACATCCACCAAAGCATTAAAAGAGAGAATATTTTGGTTGAAAACTACCAATAATTGTTAAATGAATAATGAATACACATTTGTCATACACATCTGTCATATTTTGTAGGATATCATGTTTACTGAATACTGATAATACCCATGCTCATACTGTCAGGCACTATTGCTGCATTGCACTTATACCACAAAATGCCCGATCAAAGAAAGCCTAGACAACCAAGAGTACTTAAAAGTAGTTGACACAGTCTCCCCCACATACCCTGGTTTGAACAACCTATCTAACTGCCTTGCAGGTATTTATCTCCATAAAAATAGAGGTGCATGTCTTAATCCTGAGGTAACTATCTCTTACTGGCCTCTTTGAATTCTTTCATCCACTTTCTTCCTCTTGATCTCTTACTGACTTTGGCATTAGAGGGGGCTTAGCCAGGAAACTGGCCCACCTTACCCTTGTCCTTTGAGTGCAGGTCATCTATATGGTCCAAAAATTGTCGATGTACTCCAGAGATCTAAGATCAGATCCAGTCTTAAAGAGATCAACAGGAACCAGATTCATCATCTACTGATGTTTACAAACCTTAGAATTACATAAATGCATATTGGAGCAATAGTACAGAAACTTTTGTCCATGGGGAAACACAGGGTTTTCTAGACTCCAAAAAACTAAATGAGCAACGAAATAACACCACCCTGCTATGATCAAAATAAAATATGATGCATCTTGACAATTAACATTGTGTCTTCAAGTAGCAATATTATATCATATCAGAATAAATATGACCACACCAAGAACACAGTTCAAATCGAAACTTTGCAAGAGCAATATGACATCTTGAAATTGATTAATATTGGCTGCAAGAAAAATATGCAAAAGCACCAATGTACTCTCTAATAGTAGAATACACAACGGTTTATATCTGTGCATGTGTGTTTGCGTGTGGTTGCCACAGACATGCATTGGTGCAAAGAAGAAAATAGTAAGGATACCTTCTAAAATTAGAACATGAGAAAATAGGATCAAAGTGTGTAGCCTGCTAGAGCCTTAGACTCATGAATTTTAGGAAAAGAGAAATTTACAAGGAGCCAGAAGAAGTCACTCAAATACTCATTGCGGTGAAACGCTAAACCCGCGGGGCTGGGGTGGTGGGTTGGGGGCCGCAGTTCTTCCAAGGAGTCTTACAACAAGGGGACTTGTTATTTTCCCTTCTCTTTGCTTTTTTGTTGTTAACGGACTCAATCATGGGGTAGGAACCACAAGCTTAGAGAAATTACAGGACAAGAGTTATCTAAGAGTGTTACAAATCCTCAATATGGTGTTAACACTTTTGTCTGTATATGTGATTTGAGAAGGGTGAGGTTATACCTATTGAAGGATTCCCTTGAAATAAGAAGGAATTTGATGAATTAGGTTGTAACTTGACCATGTCATCTTACACCTTTCTATATGCTTCCTTTGAGATTCTCTGACGGATTCACAGGATTCACAAAAGGATTGAGAAAACTGATAGACAGTTCCTCTGGAAAGGTACAGCCCCAAATTAAGAAGGTATATCCTTTAGTGTTTTCTTTACAGGGAAGTTCCTCTAGTCAAATAGAAGAAAGGAATCTGGAAGGCTTGGTTGCATCTCATATTCAACTTTATCACGTTCTTATTCTCATGGTCATTTGTCATGACCTCCTTTAGCCATTTCATCACAATTCTCCCCCTTTATGTTACTTATGTTGAAGTTGTGGAGCCTGCTTACCGACCTTGACAGAGGACAGCCCTAAGAGAAGTACTATGCTGGAAGAACTGCGAGACCCAGTTACGGTGGGAGTTAGGAAGACGGGAGGTCCATCCTCGGTGACTCAGAGGCGAGGCCTCGGGAAGAGTCTCCCGAGAACTGGACCACTTTGTTAACTCCCCAAGTAAAGGCGTATTACAGGCGAGTGCGGGCGAGCTTTGAGTTTCAGATGGTGAAGTGCTCTGAGGATCACTCGGAGTCTCAGGAGGAGCACTCCTAGCGACAGAGTAGAGGAACATCCCCAAGACGTAGTGAGGCGCAGCGAATGCAGTCCAGCCTGGAAGCTTCACGATACAGGAAACTCAAGGCACGTGTCAAAAGAAATTTAGGGATGTCACAATTTGTAACCCTATTTTTCTTTATAAATGGAGATGCGCAGTAATTAGGGTTTAACGAAGAGGTGAGAGCTATTAGAAAGAGCCGCTGTGAGGTTTTCATCTTCTCTCTATAATCTTTCGATAATAGTGGATTTGAAAGCGACTCCGTGGTTTTTCCCTGTTTGGATTTTTCAAGTAAATTTTAATGTTCTGTTATTGTGTGATAGATCTGCAATCTTGTGCATCGTTTCTGATCTGATATGTTCTTGTTTATCATCATCATGAAAGCCCTTACTCCAACAACTGGTATCAGAGCACTGGTTCAAGATGGTTGATGAAGAAAAGATCAGAGTTGAAAGATTCAATAGCGTGAACTTCGAGTTCTAGAAGATGCAAATCGAAGGCTTCCTATACCAGAAAGATCTCTATCTTCCTCTCAGTAGAAAGACCCACAAGACAAAAGAGATGTATGATGGTGAGTGAGAAATCCTATATCGGAAAGCCCCTAGGGGCGATCCGATTGTCCTTGGCATCGACGATCGCTTTCAGGCTGGTTGGCTGAAATGGAGGAGCGCAACAGGAGTTTTATGTGATCGTTACATTCCGTTATGGCTGAAGGAAAGTTTATCGGACTGTTATTAGGCTAGCTTTGTTATATGACACAGTATGTTGGGCTATAAAGAGATATCATACCGAGAAGATGAGTGTAGCAGAGATATGCATGCTTCGTTGGATGTGTGGTAACACGCGGAGAGATAAGGTGAGAAATGAGGATATTCGTACTAAGATAGGTGTAGCCTCTATAGAAGAGAAGATGAGAGAAAATCGCCTACGATGGTTTGGTCATGTGAGACGTAAACCTACAGATGCACCAGTCCGGCGAGTAGAGCGTATCAATTTAGGGCAAGTTAAAAGAGCGCAGGGGAGACCGAAGAAAACATGAATGGAGGTAATATGACAAGATATAGAGGCTAAGGTCTTAGTGAAGGCATATTGCTTGATAGGAATGAGTGGATAAAACTGATCCATGTGCCCGAACCAGCGTAATTCTCTTTTGGTTCATGTAGCCTACCCCAAATACTTGGGACAAATGGCTTAGTTGTTGTTGTTGTTATCGACGGGCGCTTTCAACGTCTCCAAGGAAAAAGATGACCAAAGACTTGATGGCGACGCTATCGAAGATGTATGAGAAACCATTGGCGTCAAACAATGTATTCTTGATGAAGAACTTGTTCAACCTAAAGATGGCTGACAGTGGAAGCCTTGTTGGGCATCTCAATGAATTCAACACGTTAAGAGCCAGTTGAAATAAATATCAAAGATGAGATTAGAGCATTGGTTCTGTTGTCCAGTCTGCTGAGGCCTGGGACAGTCTCGTGATGGCAATGAGCAACTCCTGTGGGACAGGAACCTTGAACTTTGATAATGTAGTGGGTGTAATTCTTAACAAAGAGACGCGCAGAAAGTCTTCGAAGTCGGCTGAGACATCAGGGAGCGTCCTGAGTGTCGATCAGAGAGGGAGGTTTGGGAGTAGAAATAAAAAAAATGAGAGGTCGAAATCCAAATCAGGGAGAGGTACATCCAAGTCGAAGGGTGCAGGATGTTGGCGGTATGGTGAATTAAGGCATATTCAGAAGGACTGCAAGCAGAATGACGAAGAAGGAAAAGGCAAGAAGGATTTGGCGTATATCACGGCGAGTGATGGATCTGATGCCTTGATTCTCTCCTTAGCTGAGTCCAGCGAGTCATGGGTAATTAACTCTGGCGTCTCTTTTCACGACACTTTCCGACAAGATATTTTTCAAACTATACGAAAGGTGGACTTGAGAAGGTATACTTAGTAGATGATGAACCATGTGACATTGTCGGGAAGGCGATGTGGTGGTTAGCCTCTCTAGTGGCTCGACACTGAAATTCAAGAACATCAGACATATACCGAAGCTAAAGAGAAACCTGATCTCTGTCGGATAGCTTGCAGATGGAGGGATGAAGACCACCTTCGATGATCAAGGTTCTAAATATCGGATATCGGGATCGTATCGGATGGGAGTTTTTCATATCGGATATCGGATATCGGGGGAGATATCGGGGATACGCGCGCATATCGGGCATTCATATCAAACACTATATATAATGAAATATTGATAACTAAAAGTTGGTTTAGAGTCATAGATATCATCCACCTAATAAAAATGATGTAATATACTTGCAAAGACAGCAAAAAAACAATGTACATTGGCACGCAGTCGTGCAATAAATAAATTATTTCATATCGGGCGATATATCGGGCGATTTATTGGCCAATATCGTGCGATTTATCGGCGATATTTCAAATATCGGCTGTTTTTTGCTGCGAACGATATGGCGAACGATTTTTCCATATCGTATCGGCAGCAGGCAAAAAAGAAGATATCGGACGATATCTCGACTGACTCGGCCGATATTTAAAACAGGGTGATGTATGCAAGGTCACCAAAGGTGCCATGGTGATGGCTTACGGGAAGAAGGAAAGTACCATTTACATGACGTTGGGTTCCGGGGCATTAATTTCAGTTGCTTCGTCGGAAATGGATACCGGGGTGCGGCATCAGAGACTTAGGCATATGAGCGAGAAGGGAATGAAAGTGATGCTCTCCAAGGATAAGTTGTCGGGGTTGAAGTTTTCTGATCTAGACTTCTGTGAAGACTGCGTCAACGGGAAGCAGAAGCGAGTCAGTTTCTCAATGATGAGAAAAAAGGCAAAGGCAGAGAAGTTAGAGTTAGTGCATACTGATATCCGGGGTAAGGCTTCAGTTTCCTCCCTCGGAGGTTCATTGTATTTGTAACCTTCATCGATAATTCTAGTAGGAAGATCTGAGTGTATTTCTTGAAACACAAGTCAGATGTGTTCTAAGTGTTTTAGAAATGACTGGCACAAGCCGAGAATGAATCAGGTCGACGGGGGTGAATACTGTGATGGCAGATGCAAAGACTTCTGCGCAAGTCAGGAAAGCCGAAGAGTAGACGGTTCCCAGAAACCCCTATCAAAACGGAGTAGCGGAGCGCATGAATAGGACTACTCTAAAGCGTGCCCAGAGAATGTGTATACACGATGGTCTGCCCAAGCAGTTCTGGGCAAATGCAGTCAAAACGACGGTATATCTAATCAACACAGGACTCTCCGTGCCTCTGAACTGTGGGATTCCCGAGGAGACATGAACCAGCAAAGAGGTAAACCTGAATCACCAGCTTATATCTGGCTGTATCTCTTATGTCCCATATTGAGTTAAGTCACAGGAGCAAGTTGGACTCAAAGTCTAGAAGGTACATCCTCATTGGATACGAAACTGATGAGTGCGGCTATCGATTCTGGGATCCCGAGAACCACAAGATTCTTAGGCACAAGGATGTGGTTCTCAACGAACAGAAGACGTACAAAGACTTGCAAATAGAGAGGAGCACCTCAGAGGATGAGCCCGAGGTGGCACCTCGGAGCACTCTCGAGCAGCAGGGTGTTGCAGACTCGGAGTTCGTCGAACTTGAAGATGCTCCCGTGAACAAAGCACAGAATATTCCTGAGGGAATATAGAATCCCGAGTAGCGCCTCTGAACCCCCAAGCTAAGCTAAAGCGCTCAACCATGCAGACAAAAGCTCCAGAAAAATATTCTCCTGTCTTACACTATTTGTTTTTGACTAGCAATGGTGAGCTTGAGTATTATGAGGAGAATTTACAGGTGGAAGCCAAGACTGAGTGGAAGCTTGTTATAGATGATGAGATAGCATCTCTCATGGAGAATCAAACGTGGGATTTGATTGAACTATCAGAAAGCAAGCGTGTCCTGCATAACAAGTGGGTTTACCAACTGAAGGAGGAGAATGATGGCACCAAGAGGTACAAGGCTAGTTGTGAAGGGATTTCAACAGTAAGAAGGTATTGACTTCAACGAGATTTTTTCTCCTGTTGTGAAACATACTACCATGAGATCTGTGGTTACTATTGTAGCAGCCGAGAATTTACGAATAGTTGGATGTTAAGACTGCGTTCCTCCAAGGCGATTTGGAGGAGGACATTTACATGTTGCAGACACAAGGGTATATCATGTCCGGGAAGAAGCAGTTGGCTTGTAAGATACAGAAAAGTCTTTGTGGCTGAAACAAGCTCTGAGGCAGTGTATTTGAAATTTGACAGATTTATGGTGACTGTGGTTTCACAAGATTGGAGGTTGATCACTGCTATTATTTCATGTAGTTCGAGAATTCCTATATCATGCTAGTGTTGTAAGTAGATGATATGCTTGTTACTATCTAGCATGAAGGAGATTGTGAATCTCAAGGCCGGTTGGCGGAAGAATTATCAATGAAAGACTTGGGTCCCACAAAAGATATTCTTGGAATGAGGATCAATGGAGAGAGTACAGAGACTGTTGAAAATATCACAAGCCGAGTACGTGAAGGTGCTAAAGAGGTTTAACATGACAGATGCTAAACCTGTGAACGTTCCAGTCGAAGGTTACTTCAAGTTCTCAGAGGCACAGACTCCGATGACAGAAAATGAGAAGGCTTTCATGTCAGAGGTGCCATATGCATCAGCTGTGGGCAACATGATGTATGTTATGGTCTGCACGAGATCATATTTTGCTTAAGTAGCGAGAGTTGTCAGCAGATACATGAGCAACCCTGGGAAGGAGCATTGGAGAGCTGTGAAGTGGATCCTGAAATATCTGAAGAGTAGTTCAGATATAACATTGTGCTATGGAGGCACGGACGTTCAGATGTTGGAATATATTGACTCTGACTTTACGGGTGATATAAACAGTCGGAGGAGTACCACTGGTTGTGTCTTCAATTTGGGAAGTAAAGCCGTAACCTGGGTGTCAAGGCTGTAGAAGATAGTTACCTTGTCGACATGGTTCAAAGTCTCGGTCTCGGCCGCCGACTCGGCCGGCACCGAGACGGATCGGTCTCGGCGACTCGGATCGGACTCGGGCGATACGCAAAAAACGCTACATAGAGCGCCAAAAAAATTATGAAAAAATCATGACAAATCATAAAAAATGTAAACATCCAAATTCATGCATCACATATTCAAAACATATCACCTAACACTCAAAACATAACGTGAAAGCATAAATACAAGCGTCGTCGGTAGAAAAATATCAAAATACATGCATAATATAGTAAATTGCACAAAATAATTTATAAGTACCTGCTAATATAGTCATTTCCACATTGAATTACGAGGAGGCTCCAAATCATCATTATCATCTGGCCCGCGATAAGTATAGAAACCAGGCATATAGTTTCCATAAGGATAATGATATGTAGGCTGAGATGATTGGCCAGAGGATCCACTATCAGAGTAATATGGCGGTAGGGGTTGTGCAATATCAGCTCCATGGTGATAATACCCAAAACCTCGATAATCAGTGCTGCTAGTAGAGTATTCACCAGTGCTAGAATAATCAGTGCCAGAATATTGGCCAGATGTCAAATCCAACCCCTGTAAATGGCCTTCAAGACTATGATGACCATGTGAGTAGTTATCATGTCCACTCGAATAATCATCGCTAGAACTGAATTCGACCAACCGATCCAAATGCCTACGCTGCTGTGAAATCCCCGTCTGGCCTCCATGATCTGTATCTTGTGTGGCATAATATTGTGAATCCCATGTTAAAGCATCATCTCGTTGGCTTCCACCAACACCATGAGTCTCTTCAACATTACCACCATCACCACCATCACTGCCGCCATCACCCTCACCACCATCACCCTCACCACCATCATCGCCACCACCATCACCGCTGTCATCATCACCGCCATCACCATCATCACCGCCACTTTTGTCAGTATGACGAATACCTTCATCTAACCAACCTAAGTCATCTGGTGGTAACATCGGCTGTTCTCCCTCACGAATCCACTCATCCAAAATATCATCATCATTGAAAATATTGTTCAGATCAATTGGGTTGTAATAATCATCAGTGTCGCTTTTGCATGTCAAGTTTCTTACTCGCAACCGCATATTGTAATGCACATATACTAGTTTATGCAACTTTTTCATTGCCAACCGGTTGCGCAGTTTTGTATGAATTAGCGACCACGTACTCCAATTTCTTTCACAACCCGATGAAGAACATGTTTGGCTTAAGACTTTGATGGTAATTTTCTGCAGATTGGGAGCTTCTTCGCCATAATTAATCCACCAATCAGCTGGAAGAGATTGTTGCACTGCTCTTCTAGTTAGTGAGCTTCCAAATTCTCCAACTCCATCCACAAATAATTTTATCTGTGAGAATACACATCACAAGTGTTAATATTTGCATAACATTATATCGATGAAATAAATAAATTATTATTACCTCATTAATAGCTCTTGCTTGTTTAGTCAAATCTGGCTCCAATCTTTTAATGGCCTCCTTTAATCCATATCTCACTTCTGGATGTGTAGAAAAGTTTTTTGAATATTGGAGTGCTGGATTTAAAAAATATGCTGCAATAATGTAAGCAAACGATTGTTATGATATGACAGTTTCAATTTCTAGTCAACAAATATGATTTCTAGGCAAATGAATTACCAGCAGCATGCAAGTGTCTATGCAATTGTCCCTCCCATCTTCTATCAATGATGTCCCAGTACTTCTTCCAGTTCTTATTTGAGGTCTTTATAGCCAATTTTGCTCTATCCATAGCTTCATATATAATAGATAGTGTAGGTTTCTTGTCCTGGTCCACTATCTTCAAGACTCTAACAAGAGGATCCATAATGTTTTGGACCTCTCTTGCCTTCTTCCAAAACCGGTCAGTCAGAATGAGATTAGCAACCTTATCTCGCACACTTCTTCTACTCCTTTCCTTGTTGAATTCACGCCATTCTGTAGTCGTGCACATTCTTTTCAAATCTTGCTCATAGCGAATAAGGCTTTCAATAGAAATAAACTCGGTGGCAAACCGTGTTATACCTGGTCTCAACAAATCTCTATCTTTGGTGTATAGCTTCATTAAATTCACCACTTTGAGGCTATTGTAAATGAATGATGTGATCACCTTAGCATCATCCAATGTCTCATTGACTGATTTCAAAGAGCCAATATCTTCAAGCATCAAATCAATGCAATGTGCTGCACAGGGAGACCAAAACAAATGTTTTCTCTTCTCCATCAACATGTGACCAGCTGCTTTGAAACTTGCCTCATTATCTGTGACAACCTGCACGATATTTTCTTCGCCAACTTCATCAACAACTTTATCCATTAGCGAGAATATATACTCAGCAGTCTTCGAGATATTAGTGGTATCAACAGAAGTATGGTAGATCATGCTTCTATCACAATAAATCATGAAATTAACAATAGGCTTTCTATTATGAGAACTCCATCCATCACACATGATCGTGCAACCATACTGCGGCCATTTTGTTTTTATTGAAGCAATATATACTCCAATTTCTTTCACTTCCTCCTCTAAATAGAGATTGCCAATCTGGTACCCTGTAGGGCCTTTTACACCTGGACCTGCCTCCGCAATAGTATTAATCATGGCTTGGTAGTAAGGACCACTATCAGCTGCATTGAATGGTATTGCATTGTAGTGAAAGAACTTCGCCACGGATTTCCCAACTTTTTTCATATTCTCAGTTGAGAACATGCTTTTGATTGATTTCTGTTTTGTTGGGAACATGTAAGGATCAATACCACGAGCTGGAATTTCAGCTTCTCTCATAGTCATACTCCGACGCAATCCACGGTTACTCCCTGATCCTGAAGGCTGTGAACTACTGCCACCAATATCAACTCCTTCTGCCGATCTCCAAGCCATTTCACGACTTTCTTTCATGGCTTGTTTCAGTTGTCTTCTTTCAACTCCTTCTAAACCACCACTTCTTCAATTTCATTATCAGAATCTTCTTCGGTCACCTCATAGAAATCTTCCTCACTTAAAGATCTCATAAGTCGGTCTTTTTTAGATTTAATGGCCGCTCTTTCTTTGCTACCTTCAGAAAGATGTCTCATTATTTGAGATATCTCTTTTGATACTCGCAAGCATCCTTCCACCTGACCGGGTACATGTGCTATATGCTGCTTCAATCTAGTGATACCACAATGGACTTGTTTCCCACAATAATTGCACTTCACAAGTTTTCTACTTCCACCAACAGGGGTACCATGTTCCCATCCAATATCGCGTTGCTTTGGAGCCATACTGAAATTTAAAAAAATTATCTGTTAAATTAAATTAAAACTAAAATTAACTAAATTAAAAAACATTAAATTAAACTCAATTAAATGAAACTACAATAAATTAAACTAAACTAGTTTATACTAGATTAAGCAACACTAACTTAATTACCTAACTTTAATAAAATAATTAAATTACCTAATTTAATTACAAAACTTTATTAAATTAAATAAACCTAAATTAAGTTAACTAAACTAATTTAAATTAAATTAAATTCAATTAAATGAAACTATATTAAATTAAGCTAACTAATTTATACTAGATTAACCTACAATAACTTAATTACCTAACTTCAATAAAATTATTAAATTACCTAACTTAATTACAAAACTTTATTAGATTAATTAACCTAAATTAAGTTAAATTAACTTTACCTAAACTAACCTAAATTAAATGACATTAAATGCAAATTAATTAGAGAGAGAGAGAGGAACAGAGAGAGGGAGAGAGACGGAGACAGAGGAGAGAGAGAGGAACACAGTGGAGGAGAGAGAGAGGCAGAGGGAGAGACAGAGAGAGACTGACAGGGAGAGGGAGAGATACAGAGAGAGAGAGTGCGACAGAGAGAGAGAGATACAGAGTGATAGAGAGAGAGTGCGACAGAGAGAGAGAGAGAGATACAGAGTGAGAGAGAGAGAGATACAGAGAGAGAGAGAGTGCGACAGAGAGAGAGAGAGTGTGTGCGACAGAGAGAGAGAGAGAGATACAGAGTGAGAGAGAGTGCGACAGAGAGAGAGAGAGATACAGAGTGAGAGAGAGTGCGACAGAGAGAGAGAGAGAGAGATACAGAGTGAGAGAGAGAGAGTCCGAGAGAGAGAGAGAGAGATACAGAGGGAGAGGGAGAGAGAGTCCGACAGAGAGCGAGAGAGAGAGCGCGCGCCGCTGCGGAGAGAGAGAGCCGGGAGAGAGAGTAGCTGCGGGGAGAGAGAGAGAGAGAGAGCGCGCGCCGCTGCGGCCTGCGGGGGAGAGAGACAGAGAAAGAGAGGGAGAGAGAGGCACAGAGGGAGGGAGAGAGAGAGACTGAGAGGGAGAGAGGGGAGGAGTTACCTGCGACGGCGACGGCGACGGCGACGGCTACGGTGACGAGGTCGGACGGCGAGGGCCGGAGGGCGTCGCGGGGGAGACGGCGAGCGCGAGAGAGAGAGAGAGATCAGATCTGATCTCTCTCTCTCTCCCCGAGCGGATTTAAAGGGGAAGTCACGGGTGGCCGAGTCGACCCGGATCGGGTCCGACTCGGACCCGACTCGGGCGACTCGGCCGAGTCTATCACAACTCGGCCGAGTCGCCCGAGTCGGGTCCGAGTCGGACCCGATCCGGGTCGACTCGGCGATCCACGCGTGACTCGGGCCTCCGAGTCATACCGGAGGCCGCCGAGTCGGATACGACTCGGCCGAGTCGTATCCGACTCGGCCGATCCTTTGAACTCTGCTTGTCGACGACTGAGATCGAGTATGTTGCAACGAGAGAAGCTTGTAAGGAGCTGATATAGCTGAAGGATTTTTTGAAGGAGCTCAGGAAGGAGCAGAAGGCTCTGTCACTGCAAAGTGACAACCAAAGCGTGATTGACCTGGCAAACCATCCAGTTTACAGAACCAAGCACATTGATGGGCGGTACCACTTCATTCGTAAGATGTTCAAGGATTGTGTGTTCTTATTGCTGAAGATACACACGAGTCAGAATTCAGCAGATATGTTGACCAAGATAGTCGCGGTGGAGAAGTTGAAAAGTTGTTCCGCTTCTGTGGGTCTGCAAGACTGAACATCTGAGTTTGAGTTGCTCTGAGTCATTATTAGTCGGGAACAAGAGGAGAACGAAAGGAAGATAGGATGATGTTGCTGCGTCAACTCAGTCTCCAAGTGAGTGAGAGATTGTTAAAGTTGTGGAGCCTGATTGTCGACCTTGACAGAGGACACCCCTTGGAGAAGTACTACACTGGAAGAACTGCGAGGTCTAGTTGCAGTGGGAGTTAGAAGGATAGGATGTCCATCGTCAGTAACTCGGAGGGAGGCCTTGGGAAGGTCTCCCGAGGACTGGACCACCTTGTTAACTCTCCAAGTAAAGAGTACTATAGGCGAGTGTGAGCGAGCTTAGAGTTTCAGATGGTGGCATGGTCAAGTGCTTGGAGGATCACTCGGAGTTTCGAGAGGAGCATTCCAAGCCACAGAGCAGAGGAACATCCCTGAGGGCAATGAGGCGCAGCGAATAAGGTCTAGCCTGAAAGCTTCGCGATACAAGAAACTCAAGCCACATGTCAAGGGCAATTTAGAGATGTCACAATTTGTAACCTTGATTTTCTCTATAAATGGAGATGTTCAGTAAATAGGGTTTAATGAAGCGGTGAGAGTTTTTGTAAAAAACGACTCTAAGGTTTTCTTCTTCTCTATATAATCTCTTGATAATTGTGGATTTGAGAGCAATTCCGTGGTTATTCCATGTTTGGGTTTTCCACGTAAACTCTGATGTTCTATGTGTATTATCTTGTAATAGAATGTGATCTTGTGCATCGTTTCTGATCTAGTCTTGTTTATCGTCATAGTGAAAGCCCTTGTCCCAACAACTTATCACAAGCTAGTTTCATGATTCTACTTTACCATGCGATAACTTAAGAGTGTTGTGCTATCGCAATAATGTGGACACCAAAGCACCAATAGCGCAAAGATGCTTTTACTTAAGTTGTGATGCTCTGGACACTATGAAGGATAAGAGTGCACATGTCCTTGTGTTAAGTTATGGTGTTGCGGGCATCGGGAGGATGAGGGTGTGAGTGTCCTCATGTTAAGTCGTGGTACCAAGTGCAACAAGGAGAGTGAGGATATAGGCCCCCTGTTGGTAGTGGCACCACAGTCACCAAGCAGAGTGAGAGGACAAGTGCTCTTACATTGATTCAGTGTGGTGAGGGGTGCGAATGAATCAGATATGGATGACATAATATTTAGCATATCTGTATCTGCTGAATCAGATATGGATCACATAATCTTTCAATTTTCATATACGCATACGAATATAGATATTGCCAGTCAAATATGGAAAAATAATATCTATTTCTGTTAAAATCAGAAATCGCATATGAATCAAATATGAGGGAAACGAATACATTTTATGGATTCAAGTTTGCACATGTAAGATTGTATATATTTCTGATAACTCAGTTGCCTTTGACAAAGATTGCATTTTAGTTTCAAATTCTTTTACGGAGTTCTAATAACTTTGTATTTGGGATCACAAAGTATCTAATATTGTCATTAATCCACGCAAAAAAGATGACCTTGATCACTTGTGAAGCACCTTACCTTTAACCAACATCAGTGTACAATGATAGCCAATTGACCTCATTTAGGCATTTTAACGTCCTTGTCTACCTCCCTGTTTGCACTCAAAGAAATTTTAACATTATTTAGCATAATCTTCCAACTTTTTTTGACAAGCTTGGCTTGTGCAACCAACTAATTATTGAAGTTGTGGAGCCTAATTGCCGATCTTGATAGAGAATTGCCCTCGGAGAAGTATTAACAGGAAACACTGCAAGGCCCAGTCGCAGTGGGATTTAGAAAGTCGGGAAGTTCATCGTGAATGACTCGGAGGCAGGTACTCGGGAAGAATCTCCTGAGGACTAGATTACCTCGCCGACTCTCTGAGTAAAGACGTAATACAGGCGAGTGCGCGCACGTTTCAATGAAGGCATGTTCAAGTGTCCAGGGGATCACTCGAAGTCTCGAGAAGAGTACTCTGAGAGACAGAGCAGAGGAACATCCCCGAGGCACAGCGAATGTGGTCTAGCCTGAAAGCTTCATGATACATGAAACTCAAGCCATATGTCAAGGGCAGTTAAGAATGTCACAACATGTAACCCTAGTTTTTTTTATAAAAGGAGATGTGCTGTAATTAAGGCGTGAGTGGTGAAAACCTAAAGCTATTGTAAAGAGCGCTTATGAGGTCTTCTTCTTCATCTCCCTGTAATTTCTTGACAATAGTGAATTTGCGAGCAACTCCGTGATTTTTTCCTGTTTTGGGTTTCCATGAATTTCTAGAATTTTATGTGTGTTGTCTTTTTAATAGATCTGTGATCTTATTCTTTTCTTTTGATCTGACCTGCTTGCTCATCACCATAAAGAAAGTTCTTACCCTAATAACTAGTATCAGAGCATTGATTCGAGATGGCTGATGAAAGAAAGATCAGAGTTGAAAGATTCAACAGCGTGGACTTCGGATTCTAAAAGATGCAGATTGAAGACTACGTGTACCAGAAGGATCTCTATCTTCCTCTCGGTGGAAAGACCCACAAGCCAAAGGAGATATCCGATGGTGAGTGAGAGATTCTAAACCGAAAAGGGGCGATCCGATTGTCCTTGACATCAACGGTTGTCTTCAACGTCTCCAAGGAAAAGACGACTAAAGACTTGATGGTAACGCTATCCAAGATGTACGAGAAACTCTCGGCGTCAAACAAGATATTATTGATGAAGTTGTTCAACCTAAAGATGGCTGCAGCGAAAGCGTTATTGAGCATCTCAACAAATTTAACATGCGAACGAGCCAGTTAGAATCGATTGAGATCAATTTCGAAAACGAAATCAGAGCATTGGTTCTGTTGTTCAGTCTGCCAGAGGCCTGAGATGGTCTCGTGATGGCGATGAGCAATTCGTGTGGGTGTACTTCTTAGCGAAGAAGCGCGCAGGAAGTCTTCAGGGTCGGCTGAGACATCAGAGAGTGCTCTGAGTGTCGATCGGAGAGGGAGGTCTGGGAATAGAGATAAGAAAAAGAAGGTCGAAATCTAAATCGGAGAAAGGTACATCCAAGTCGAGGGGTGCAGGATGTTGACGGTGTGGTGAGATGGGGTATATTTAGAAGGACTGCAGGCATATGAAGGATGGAGAAGGCAAAGGCAAAGAGAAAGATTCACGTATATCATAGAGAGTGATGGATCCGATGCCTTGATTCTCTCCTTGGCTGAGTCTAACGAGTCACGGGTTATTGACTTTGGCGCCTTTTTTCACGCTACTTCCCGACAAGATATCTTTCAAAACTATGTGAAAGATGGAGTTGGGAACGTGTACATGGGAAATGATGAACCATGTAACATTGTCGGGAAAGGCGATATGATAGTTAACCTCTCTAATGTCTTGATACTAAAGTTGAAGAACGTCAGATATGTACCGAAACTGAAGAGAAACCTAATCTCTGTCGGACATCTTGCGGACGGAAGGATGAAGACTACCTTCGATGGTGATGTATACAAGATCACCAAAGGTGCCATGGTGATGGCCCACGGGAAGAAGGTACCCTTTACATGACGTCAGGTTTCGGGGCATCAATTCCAGTTGCTTAGTCGGAGGCGGATGCCGGGGTATGGCATCAGAGACTTGGGTATATAAGAGAAGGGAATGAAGGTGATGCACTCTAAAGATAAGCTGTCGAGGTTGAAGTATATTGAGCTAGACTTTTGTGAAGACTGCGTCTACGAGAAACAGAAGCGAGTCAGTTTCTCAACGGTGAGAAAGACTCTGAAGGCAGAGAAGTTGGAGTTAGTGCATACCGATGTCTGGAGTAAGGCTTCAATTCTCTCTCGGAGGCTCATTGTATTTTGTGACCTTCATCGATGATTCTAGTAGGAAGGTTTGGGTGTATTTCTTGAAACACAAGTCGGATGTTTTCAAGGTTTTTAAGAAATGACTGGCCCAAGTCAAGAATGAATCAGATAGGAAGCATAAGTGCTTGAAGGTCCGACAACGGGTGCGAATACTGTGATG
This sequence comes from Agave tequilana, assembly GCA_038442645.1. Classification (NCBI taxonomy): domain Eukaryota; kingdom Viridiplantae; phylum Streptophyta; class Magnoliopsida; order Asparagales; family Asparagaceae; genus Agave; species Agave tequilana. Next base: position 37,145 of record JAVJIF010006066.1, on the reverse strand, counting down.
GCAAATTCAAAGAGTTCTGCGCAAGTCGGTGAATCCGAAGAATGAAGACGGTTCCCGAAAACCCTCATCAAAACAGAGTGGCTAGCGCATGAACATGACTATTCTGAAGCGTGTCCAGAGCATGCAGATACGTGCTGGTTTGCCCAAGCAGTTTTGGGCAGTGCAGTCAACACGGAGGTGTATTTGATCAACATAGGAGCCTTGGTGCCTCTGAACTGTGGGATTCCTGAGGAGACATGGACCGACAAAAAGGTAAAGCTGAATCACCTATGTACATTTGGTTGAATCTCTTATTTGAGCTAAATCACAAGAGCAAGTTGAATCCAAAGTCTAGGACATGCATCTTCATTGGAAACGGAACTGATGAGTACGGCTATCACTTTTGGGATCCCGAGAACCGCAAGATCTTTAAGAATGTGATTTTCAACGAGCAGAAGATGTACAAAGACTTGCAAACGGAGAAGAGCACTTCAGAGAATGTCTCGGAGTGACACCTGGGAGCACTCCCGGCAGAAGGGTGTTGCGGACTCAGAATTCGTCGAACTTGAAGATGCTCTAGTGGATAAGGCTCGGAACATTCTCAAGGGAATGTGAAATCCCAAGTAGCGCCTCTGATCCCCAAACTAAGCTGAGGTGCTCAACTAGGTAGATGAAGGCTCCAGAAAGATAGTCTCCTGCCTTAAACTATCTGTTATTAACAGACAGTGGTGAGCCCGAGTGTTATGAAGAGGATTTATAGGTGAAAGCCAAGGCTGAGTGGAAACTTGCTATGGATGATGAGATAACATCTCTCATGGAGAATCAAATGGGGATTTGATTGAACTGTCAGAGAGTAAGCATGCCCTGCATAACAAGTGAGTCTACCTGTTGAAGGAGGAGAATGATGACACTAGGAAGTACAAGGCAAGGCTAGTTGTGAAGGAATTTCAACAGCGAGAAGATATTGACTTCAATGAGATTTTCTCTTCTGTTGTGAAACTTACTACCATTAGATCTATTCTCAGTATTGTGACGACAGAGGATTTACATTTGAAACAGTTAGATGTTAACACCGCATTCCTCCATGACAATTTGGGGGAAGACATTTACATGTTGCAGCCACATGGGTATATCATGCTCGGGAACGAGCATTTAGTTTGCAAGCTAAAGAAGAGTCTATATGACTTGAAATAAGCTCCGAAGCAGTGGTATCTGAAATTTGACAGATTCATGATAAACAATGATTTCACAAGACTGGAGGCTGATCATTGTTGCTATTCCAAGTGGTTCAAGAATTCTTATATCATATTCCTGTTGTACGTAGATGCTTGTTGCTGGGTCCAGCATGAAGGAGATTGTGAATCTTAAAGCCAGTTTGGCGAAAGAATTCTCAATGAAGGACTTGGATCCTGTGAGAAAATTCTTGAAACGAGGTCATCAGAGAGAGAAAAGGTTGTTGAAAGTATCACAGGTCGAGTACGTGAAGAATGTGCTGAAAAGATTTAACATGACAGATGCTAAACCTGTGAACGTTCCACTCGGACGCCACAGAAGATGAGAAGGCTATCATGTCGGAGGTGTTATATGCATCAGTTGTGGGCAGACTGATGTATGTCATGGTCTGCACGAGACTAGACATTACTCAAGCAATGGGAGTCATTAGCAAATACATGAGAAACCCCGAGAAGGGGAACTGAAGAGTTGTGAAGTAGATGCTCAAATATTTGAAGGGCAGTTCAGATATGGCATTGTGCTATGGAGGCACGGACGTTCAATTGCTGGGATATGTTAACTCCGACTTCGTGGGTGATGTAGACAGTCAGAGGACTACTACTGGTTGTGTCTTTACTTTTAGAAGTGGAGCTGTGAGCTGGGTGTCGAGACTGCAGAAGATGTTTCCTTGTCGACGATGGAGGCCGAGTATGTCACGGCGACAGAAGCTTGCAAGGAACTGATATGGCTGAAAGATTTTTTGAACGAGCTTGAGAAGGAGCAGGAGGCTTTGTCACCGCACAGTGACAGGCAGAGTGTGATTGACCTTGTAAATAATCTGGTCTTCATGACAGAACCAAGCACATTGATGTGTGATACTACTTCATCTGCAAGCTGTTAAAGAATGGTGTGTTCTTACTGCTGAAGATACACATGAGTCAGAGTCCAATACACATGAGTCAGAATCCAACAGATATGTTGACCAAGGTGGTCATTATGGAGAAGATGAAAAGTTGTTCAGCTTTTGTGGGTCTTTAAGTCTGAGGATCCGAATTTGAGTCGCTCGGAGTCACTATTAGTCGAGAACGAGAGAGATGGGATGCTTCTGTTGCGTCGACTATCAGTCTCCAAGTGGGAGATTGTTGAAGTTGTGGAGCCTGATTGCCGATCTTGACGAAGAATCGCCATCGAAGAAGTATTACGCAGGAAGAACTGCGAGGTCCAATCGCAGTGAGAGTTAGGAGGGTGGGAAGTTTGTTCTGGGTGACTCGGAGGCGGGGCCTCGGAAAGAGTCTCCCGAAGAATAGACTACCTCGCTGACTCTCCGAGTAAATACATACTGCAGGCTAGTGTGGGCGAGCTTGGAGTTTCAGATTGAGGCATGTTTAAGTGTTCGACGGATCACTCGGAGTCTCGAGAGGACCACTCCGAGCGACAGAGCAGAGGAACATTTCCGAGGCGCAGCGAATGTGGTTTGACCTGGAAGCTTCGCGATACATGAAATTCAAGCCACATGTCAATGGCAGTTTAGGAATGTCACAACTTGTAACCCTAATTTTCTCTATAAAATGAGATGCACCGTAATTAGAGTGTGAGTGGTGAAAACTTAGAGCTATTGTAAAGAGCAACTGCGAGGTCTTCTTCATCTCCCTGTAATCTCTCGATAATAGTGGATTTGCAAGCGACTCCATAGTTTTTCCCTGTTTTGAGTTTTTCACGCAATTTCTGGTGCACTCTGTGTGTTATCTTTTTGATAGATCTGTACTCTTGTTCCTTTCTTTTGATCTGATATATTCTTGTTCATTGCTACAAAGAAAATCCTCACCCTAGCACTAACTCATGTCACATCTTGCTGCCCCTTCACCACCTCGACCATGCCCACAAATTTCAATAGCTATCGTAATTGTACTGGCACACCGACAGAGAGCAAGAGTATGACTGGCCGGAGGCAGTGTTTTAAATATCGGATACCAGCGATATACCGGTCGGCAAAATTATATACCGGATATCGGATACCGTGTGATATATCGCGATATGGTACTAAATATCGGTTAATATATCAATAGTCAATACATATAAGATATTATTAAAAGAAATAAGTTATTATCCACACATCATATAAAGACATCATTGAAACACCACAATGAAAATAGAATAAAATTAAATAATCTATCAAAAAAAAAATAATTATCCAAATAAGTAACTATATTGTCTGATATATCGGATATTTCATCTCGGATATCGGCCGATATATCGGCCACGTGATGAAATATCACCCATATTGGTGCAAAATGATATCCAGTAAATTTTTACACTTATCGTATCATTTTGGATAAAATACTGGTATCTCGGCCGATATATAGGTATATCGGCCGATATTTAAAATAATGACCGGAGGGGGTGCCGGTGGCTAGTGGCCACCCGCCGCCACCATGGTCAAGAGAGAAGGGGAGGACAATACGTGTGGGAAGTGGTGCCGCACGAGGTCGAGGCAGCCCGCTGAGAGAGAGTACCATTCACACACCGCTCGCTGGAGAAGAAAGACCTTAGGTTGGAAATTTGGGACTTGGGTTCTTTCAAGAGCTGTGACTAAGAGAATTAGATTGAGACTTAGGTAAGTTTAATTGTACTGTATAGAATATTAGTAAGTATTAGTTGTATTTAATGTTATACGGATATCCATATCCACGCTTTTAAAACATACTCATATCCATATCCCTATCCGAAAATTTTTTGATCTATCTATCTGAAACCGTATCCGCCGCTATATAATTTTTTTTATCGGTATCTGCATCCAAAACGGATGCAGATGAGGATATTTGTGGATATATCCGCATCCATTTGCACCCCTAGTGTGGTAGGATTGGGTAGATCAGCTCATAATGCTACTCTTTTGATGCGCGTCTTGATTGGGATGATGACACAAGTGAGACACTGCCTTATTTTCGTTTTAGGCTGGAGCCGAAACTCAGGTTTTTAGTTTTTACACTAAACCTACTCCTTCTCCAACTCTTTTTGGTCCACTAAAGTAGCCTCTCCCTTCTCAAATCCTTCTAATCGCCTAAGGTTCCTCTTTTCCCTCTCTTCCTCACCAAATTCAAGCAATCTTGAGCAAGACCCGACAGGAAAACTCTGGCATGGTAAGCCTTGTTTTAGTTTTTTATCTTGCATTTAATTTTTTTTAATTTTTTGCGTCTAATTTATCAAGCAACCTTGAATTTTTAGTCTTTTTTGGCTAAACGTGGGCAAATTTCTTTCTTGAGACAATTTGTAATGAGAGTCACGATAGTGCTAAAACACTCGATAAATCTCCTATCAGATGTGGCCAAACCATGAAAATCTGAACTCCAGCATAATTATAATAGTAGGCCAATCTCTTATGGCCTTGACTTTGTCAGGGCTTGCTGCTACTTTTTCTCTCAAAACAACAAATCCCAAAAAGTGAACAGAAGCACAGTTTGAATTTATTATAACATCTCCTTACGGAGAAGTTCCAAAATCTCAGTCAAACAAAGAGAATGTTCTCGCTGGAGTTTTCTATATACGAGAATGTCGTCAAAATAGACTACAACAAACATGCCTACGTAAGAACGTAGAATTTCATAAACGTGCTAGGTACATTCGATAGTCCAAATAGCATCACAAACTATTTGTACAATTTGTCCTTAGTCCTACTGGAGATCCTCCGTTCATCTCTTTTGCAGATGTGGATATGGTGATACCCACTGAGACATTACAAAGGTCAATCTTCGAGAAGATACTCGATTAAGCCATCATATCCACAAAGTCATCAAGTCTAAGAATGGAAAATTTATACTTGATTGTGATCTTATCGATGACTCTATTATCCAAGCACATCCTCCAACTACCATCCTTCTTAGGTGTGAGAATGCGAGCATGGCACAGAGACTCAGACCCTCTAATTATTAACATGTCTATTCAGTTTTGTCTGCTCTGTTGTGTTCATCTTATAGTGCGGCAAATTGGGTAATATAGACCCTAGCAAGAGATTGGTGGATACTGGATACCTCTAAGGGGAGAAAGTTTGTCAAATAACTCATCTCATCTGGCATGATCACTGAAACCTAAGAGAACTTGACGATTCTCAGAAGGCAAATGTGGGGACTCACCAAGAGACTTGACTTTAGTAGCAACTAAGTCATACACAATCTTTCCCTTTTACTCTGCTTAGCTACTACTTCCTGTTCAGAATGCAGCAGAGAGACCTTCTATTTGCATTTGATGTACCAGACTCTTTTGTTGCCCATTCTTCTCTCGTTGGCTTCGAGGAGTTAACATTTTCTTCTACGCATTAAACTTAATTTCATAAGTGTTTATCCTTCCAAAATTGATCATAACAAGGTCATATAACCAAGATCGTCCACAAAATATGTGAAACATACATAGGTAGAACATCACACCAAACATGCTCTTCATAGCTAAAAAAACTGAATAGAGATCAAGCATCTCTAAGTAACATTCTCTACCCAAGTAGATTTACATGGTTGTAGGTGAGGCCAGTGTTTTAAATGTCGGCCGACATTTCCGAAATGTCGGCCGACATTTCGTTTTCAAGCCCTCACCGCCACGACATCCCCACCCGCATTTGAAATGGCGTTTTGGAAAATGTCGGCCGACATTTCGAGAAAAATCCGATATATCGGCCGACATTTTCCCGAAATGTCGGCTGACATTTTGGGAAAAGCCCATTATGTTGATTGGTCTTATAAGTTGGAGCAATTGAGAAATTTTAACAATGGATTAGTGAATATATGCAAAATGTTTAAGTTAATTATACATATTCTAAACATATTTATATAGTTTTGCATAAGTTGTGTATGTATTATCTTGATAAGCATTTTTAAATTACATTATTTAAGACATCTAGGGTATATATTTGTTATCCGTCATGACGTCCGAAATTTACTAAATGGCCCCGAAATATCTCCGAAATCCGAAATCCGACATCCGATTACGACATCCGACATTTCCCTGATATCCGACATTTAAAACACTGGGTGAGGCTAGGCCTTTAGACTCGTCCTTTCTAAAGCTGACATGGAAACCAAAACTACTACCCCCATCAATTTGCATATTGTATCTCCGCTCTTGATGTAGGCACAGAAACTATTAATTCTCTTCCAATCTTCCTCACCTATAGGTCTAGAGAGTACATATCTCATGAGGTGTAAGGGTGCTACGACACTCATTAGTGCCTCCTTAGCATCATTAGCACCCTTTCCAGGAGCATGACTCTCCTCACTACCTTGCAAGACATCATTCTCTCATGCATAGTATCTACACACAAACTCCTCTAGAGCACTCATAAGCACCACGACCACGTCCTTAACAAGACACCGCCACTACTCTTCTTTAAAGACTTTGTAACTATTAATTCCCTTTTGAGTCCTTAGAGGCACTAGCAGAAGATGGGTGGGCTCTTATTTGAGTGCCGCTTCAGATACTCGTTGTCTTAGAAAGAGAACTTTCTGAACTAGGTATCTTCAAACATTGCTCACACGAAAAAGCCAACTTCCAAGCCTAATCAACAGAAGTCAGAGTGTAAGGGAGCATCTAATGCATATAATTCAGAATGAAACCTATAAAGGGTAAGATGAGGCTTCTCTGGCACAACTGACCATCAAATCATTAAACTTGTTTATGTACTCATATACATACAAGCTCCCCTAATGAATCATAGACAACTCGTCCATAAGATAATCCTTATAATTGTTAAAGATATTTCTCTTTTAACCTTTAGTTCATCTCATCCTGACACTCAATAAGATATTGTCCTGATCGTTCCAACAGTCTCTCCATTGAGGTGTTTCATTCTGGCAAATCTAACCCTATTACTATTAGACATATCATATGAATCAAAGTAATAATCCATGTCTGGTAACTAGCCATTGACGACTTGAGGGTCATATCTGCCATTACCTTAACCTTCTCGGTTATGTCATCCTCTCTACGCCTTTTCCAATGTATCTTGGGGACGTAATAGTCTAACTCAGGGTTTTCTGCATTGCAGCAATCGCTAGATGGTCATCAATTCATCATCACTAGAGAGATGCCTCTTAGGAGCTCGTGCTTGTGTACCTTGTTTCCTGTCTCGTTGCAGACGTGTCGATGTGCATCCTAAAGATCAACTCTGCCTAAGTGAACGAATGCATCTTTGTCATCTGTCATCATGCGTATCATGTGCATTTCATCCCAAGTGAACATGTGGATACCTATAGGCATGTCTCTCATCATCACGTCCCTAGATCCTAAAGTTCCTCAATAGGTTGCTCTTGTGTAGATCGAGCTTCTAAGGCTCCTATTCGTATTTCTAGATTGCCTATCCAGTTCACGAGATTCTCATTTCTATTATAGACTATTGATAACCTGCTTAGAGTTTTATTGTTGATGTGTTGGCTCGACATTCTATCCTGATTGTTCAAGCCGCGTAACATGCACAACCTAACCTAAGGCTCGAATTTCTAGTAGATGGTATGCAAAAATGCATAATCAATAAGTGGATGCAATGCAAACCTTATGTAGTAAGTTATTTCTATCTGTGTGCAACTAACTATATATTTTTAACATTTAGGGTGATGAAAAGATAATTCCTAAAGCTGAAATGCTAATGCAATACAAGGAGTTTCATTTTATTTTTCACTAAGATGGTTGCCCCCTTAGGGTTTTAGATGAATATATATATATATATATATATATATATATTATATATATATATATATATATATATATATAGAGAGAGAGAGAGAGAGAGAGACTTGTGTAGTTCCGGAAGGATTCAAGCCCGAATCTTTCCCACTCAAATACAACCATACATCACCGAATGCAAGATTCATTCCGTTGAAGTTGATTTATACTATTTCAAGTGTCTTAAACCAAAAAAAAAGTATTTTAAAAACTTTTTGCCCATGCATCAAGCAGAGAAAAAACAGACGGCCTAAATAATGAGTTGGTTAGTTTAATGGTATAGAACATTTGAAACCTAATAAAATTGATTTGTAGGGTTTTATAAATGTTTAGATCATGATCATATGGCCGGATCGAGAATTTTTATGTCTAAAGACATAGATCTAACCAACTTACTACTTTCGGCCGTTCATTTTGCGTCGCTTGATGGATGGGCAAAAAGTATTCAAAAACTTGATTTTTTTTATTTTTAGTTACTTTATATAATATAGATCAACTTCAACGGAGTAGATCTTGTATTTGAATGTCGGATGTTGGTATTTGAGTGGGAAGGATTCGGGCTCGAATCCTTTTGAAACTACACATGTGTGTGTATATAACTCAAAGTGTCTGCATAGATATAATGAATCTGGACATGCATATGGTCCACATGTACAATATAAATAAAACATAAAATAAAGCAACTAGAGCTAAAACACGTGCAAATTATGCTCACTCATGCCTCCTTGAGTACACATGTATAAATCCCTACCAGAAATGTAAAATCTCTCTTGGTATACACGGATAGAACACTAGATAATCTGTTGAAGCATTATCAATACTATTGGCAACATGCAACTAAGGGGCTATTTGGATTCAAGGAAGTGGGCGGCAATGAGGAAGTGGGAAGTAGGTTTTTTTTCTTTTTAAAAATGAGAAATGTGTATCTTTTTCGGTATTTGGTTGGTAATTGAGAAGTAGAAGTGAAAAAGTATATCGTATTTTTCGGTATTTGGTTTGTTATTTGGAAGTGGAAGTGAAAAAGTTGACCACAAAGTTGATCGTAAAATAATATTAAAATAAAAATTATTATAAAAAATAAAAAATAGACTGTAATTAGAATGCAAGTGAGATATACATGATCACAAAATTAACTGTTTTAAGTTATAACTTATTACAAATAAGATTTACATGACCACAAAATTAACTGTAACACCCTGGAAATAAGGAAATGGTTGTGTAAAAAGGAAAAGAGAAAAGAAAAAGAGTTTTCTCATATTTCTTTTTCGGTGTTTGGATGGATAGCGAAAGTCAAAAATGACTCTTCCCCACTTTCTCACTTCCGCCCACTTGAATCCAAATAACCCCTAAAAGGGGAAATGGAAGTCTCTTTTCAATGGAGAATTCAGCTCATGCAAGTCAACTACCCCTTTCATGGGATGCTTATTTTCAAGAAGTATACCAACTTGGCCATGTTTTAATCCCTATATACATGTTACTTTATGGTACAATGTTTGTTATAGCAGTCAAGCTTGCTAAGGGTAAATAAATCTCTCTTACAGTTCCTACACTATGCATTTTGTATCGAGGACTAAGTGATAGAGTTAATCACGAAGTTCATCGAGGCGAACAAAGGTTGGAATGTGTTAGCCATTCTGTTTCGTTCCACTTAAGCAATTGGTATTCTTACCTTATTAATTGCACACCATAAAAACCTTATATGGAGTGCATGTTTAAGCATAATGTAGGTGAACTATCTGAATCGTACATCACAATAACTTCATGTAGAGCAAATTCATATTATAATATGGGTTAAATAATCAAAGCATCCTCGATCTAACCAAACGATTATTTGATTTTTATTTTGCACCAACAAGGAGCAAACTTCCAACAACATTGATCTTCCACCTTTAGTACCACTACTACCTTAACCTCCGATCTTAATCTTTTCTTTTTTTTTCTTTTCTTTCTTCTTACATTCTCTCTTTTTGTTTCTTTCTTTTTTCCTCATTTTCTTTCTTGGCTTTTCTTAACATTTAGTCCCATTTTATCATCAAAGAGTAATCCCTTTAAAATCAAAAATCTTTCTTTGTACTTTCCTTTCTTCTGTATGAGGTGAGATGCATAACAGGCGGAGCCAGGATTTTCTAATAGGGAAAAAAATATGTTATACACAGTACTAGAAAAAATACAACATCATAATAATATGACCTACCAAAAATATATATATTTATTGTTCAAAACTATTTCACAACTTTTATAGTAAAATAAATACAAGGCAAGAGCTACCAGATACTTAGTAATTACTAGTACAATATTTGTAGAATGACTATAACATTTCTTGGATCCTAAAAAGGTGTTTTCTCATATGTGGCAGGTGAGGCAAAACTAGAGGCATATATTAAGAGATTTGAAAATCCAGGTGGGTCATTTGCCTAATCTTGACCCACCTAAGATCCGCCCCTCATGTATTAGCTTCTATTTTGCTTGTATTAAAGATTCCTTTTTCCATTTTACTGAAACATGACGGATCGTCGCCTCACATTTACCAAAAGAAATGTAATTATAATGAAGTGGTGTGTGCATGTTTCGATAATATTTATATAAAGTGCTTGGAGAAAGTTTGGGGTTAACAAAATATAAAGGTTCCAAAAGTTGAAATCAATTAATTAAGCATAAAATTGAATTTGTATATTTTCTTTGGAACACTTACACTCATTTTCTGCATCTTGGAGTTTCTTGAATAGCTGCTTTTTCTCTTCCTGTTCGACCATAATCCAATCCTTCAAATCTTGGATCTCACGAAGGTCTGTCAAGAAGGAAGCATGCTACCATTAATTTTATGAATGATATCAGAAAAATCATCTGAAACAAGGAACCGGGATCCTACTTTTTAAATCCACATCAACAGCAACCTGTTCCAAGTTCTGTGTCAGATTGCCTACTTGAGTTTCACAAGCAGACAAGTCTCGCTGGAGTTTTTTTATGACAGTTTCATCTGATGCTTTTTGAAGGCGATAGCAGCTGCTTTGCATTTACAATGAAATTTAGAGATTTCGAAGGAATGTACATGAGGGATTTGAAAAATAATAAAGAGTTACCTAATCTGCTTTTCGAGATCATGGATCTTCATTTCATTCTCTTGTTTGCGCACTTCTATTGTTTTCCTATGCTCCTGTTCCAATAATGATGGTCCCTTTATAATGATCATCCACCAAACCTCAGCCATGAATTTAGGCGACTTACATCTTCTAAACTGAGCAACCTGTCACTTGTCTTTTCTAGTTCCTCCTTTAAGCCCTGGCATTTTGTATGACGCTTAATCTGCATTAAGGTAATGTTTAGCAGGAGATGATTAGTGATTGATATAATGGATTTATCCAATATAGTGCATCTATGTACAATGATATGAAGTACAAGCTCACCTTATTTATTTATTTCACATTAATATTTAATGCCTAACATTTCAGAAGCAGTTTTAAGACAATTTAAAGAGAAGTAAGAGACACACAAGCAAATATTGTAATATACATTCACTGATTTTTCATTTTTCTTTATAGTGAACCAAAACAACAAAATGCCTTCTCTTTTTGCATGAAAGTACCACTTTCACTTCATTGTTTCAGTCAGCCCTTTCTGTTACAACCCTCAGGAAATCAAGGAACTATGCTACTATGTTCCTCCAGAACCAAATTAAACCTCTGACCTACTCATATTAATGTTCAAGTATCCTCTCACAGTCTTGCTTCCATCCTGACGCTTCTTGAATTTGACCATATCAGTTTATTACCATACAGGATTGTGACCAACTTCATAACCACACTCTGCAATTTTCCACATTTAAATATATGTCTTCGGTCTTGTTTACTTCCTTTTCTTTTGCCTTTTACTTTAACATGTATTGCAGCTTCGTGTTCTTTATAGGGATTCTTAATTTGCTTCTTCATCATAGAATAGGATTGGGAGGCTAAGATGGATGAGGCGGAAACTTAGGGGAAAAAAATAAAAATAAGAAATGAGTGCATCCCTGGGAGGTTAGAGGTAGCTCCAATATAGGATACTGAGAAAAATCACTTGGTATGGTCCAGGTTTGTTCTTAAGCATTGCAGCCAATAGGTGGCACGATCAGACGAAATATCGTTGTAGTTGAAAGTGTTGCTAGGAAGATGAGTAACCACAATGAACCTGGAATGAGGAAGTCAACAAATATATGATGGCTGCGGAATTAATGAGGATATGATCCTCATGGAGCAAACCCTAAAGACTTGAATTAAGACTTTGTTATGGTTTACGTACTTCAGAATTGAAGAACAGCTTTCTGGTCACTTTTCACTTTACTGAGCCTTGAGTCATCCTGACCTCTTCACTTAATCAGAGAAAAGAGCCAACCGTCTACTTACAAGCAATAAGCACAAGAGGTTTAACTCTGGAAAGTAATGATACATAATTTACTGGAAGTAAGGTCCAATGACATGGCACGGGATATGCCATATCAAGTTATCAACATGACCATAAATGCCAAGCACATCAAGGAAGTGTTTAGACACTACAGTTTCTATCATTACAGTTTCCATACAATGATAGCAAAACAAATTATCTAGCTTAACACCAAAAAGTTGTTGCGTATAGAGTGGCTTGGTCATTAAGAATCACTATATTTCACAATTCACATGATAATAAATGTCAAGAAGATCAAGAAAGTGTTTAGACACTATAGTGATGCGGACATCACGTCATGTGTAGGCACGTGTATCACACTATCACCAGTGAAGAAGACGCCCCATTCTAATTTCCTAGTAGTAGTAGTAGAACTCTTATGTATTTTAGTTTCTTTGTTTTAGAGTTGTATTTTAATTAGGAGTTTAGTTTCTAAAATTTGAAATTGTAATTCTGTTTTGATTAGGAGTTTTAGTTTGAATTGTATTCAATTTTATACAAGCCTATAAAAGGCTTTTTGTATCAAACATTATGGAAGGCAATAAATTATTATGAAGAATTTTTCTCAAATTTGTGTTAGTTGTGATCTCTCTCAAATCTCTCTATGTGTGTGAAACCTTAAGAGAAATCCTAAATTAGTGGTGTGAAACCCTAGCCTATCCCCTTCTCTATCTTTTTCTCCTCCTCCAAACCCTAGTTGTTTATCCCCTCTCAAAATTCTAGTTCTTCTATTCTATCCATAATACCAATTCTAGTTCTTTCTCAAATTTATCACCACAACCTAGTTCAATTCTCATCACAAAAATCTTAGAAAAAGCATAAAAATCTAAAAAAAAGTATTTCTACAGTGTCGCTACAGTACAGCTACAATACTGGATCTACTACAATGCAACAATACTAGGAACCTGCATGAACAGTAAACCCGCAACGCAAAACAGACCTGTTAAGGTCTCAAATAGGTTTTGAAGCCGTATCTTTCTCATCCGGAGTCCAAATCACACACGATTTGAAGTGTTGCATTCGTGGAGACGACCTCTACACATGTATAGTCATCACAAGGACACTGAGATCACATATGATCCTCATTATGCATGTTTCTAATATCGATCATTTATTTCGAGTATGATATTTAATCTCTGTGTTTTTATCACTTTAACTGTTATCCACAACTGTGAGATTGCGTATCTACTTTCCTTTAGTTTCATAGTTTTCTTCATTGATAATAGAATCTTTTGCATGTGTGATATAGATACAACAACTAAGCCATATGTCCCAAGCATTTGAGGTAGGCTACATGAACCAAAAGAGAATTACGCCGGATCGGGCACATGGATCAACTTTCTCCACTCATTCCTATCGAGCAATATGTCTTCACTAAGACCTTTAGCCTCTATATCTTGTCGTATTACCTCCAGCCATGTGTGATATAGATAATATTGTTAATTTATTCTTGGTTGATATCGATTAGTCTATGCATGTTATTTGATCAACAGTTTTCTAGATTATTAGTTTTAATTATTTCCTATCAACTATCGTTTCATATTGGTGAAGCGTACTTTGAGTGTTTTATTGCTGATTTTCTCACATACATACACGTTTCACATCATACAGTTTGCACGAAACATCCAAATATAACATTGAAACATTGTTGCCTATAGGCCTGAGCATGGTTTGATTTGGGTTGGGTTTTTTTAAAAAAAAATCCAAACCGAACAAACCCGTTCAGAGCTGAACCGAACCAAAACCAAACCTATTGAAGGACAAACCAAAGCAGACCGAACTGAAATTTTTGGTTTGCTTCGGTTCTAAACCGACCCCTCCGTGAACTCCGCCTGCATCTCCATGTTCACAAACTGCTTCTCGAACTGGTCTATGGTCTCGCTCATCTTCTGCAGGTTGCCGGTGGCGAGGGAGGAGTCGAGGGCCTTGACGATGCCCATCATGGATTTCCCGATGGTCTCCATCTTGGCATGGGTGTCGAGGTGGGTGACGATGGCGTCGAGGCGGGAGGTGAGGCGGAGATAGTTCATCTGCTCAGCGTGCGGGATAGCATTCTCAGCGTAGATCTGAGCATCGTCGGTGTTGCCCTTCTCGATGACCTCCTTGATCTTGAGTTTCTCAAAAATATTTCTTTCTCGCATTTGAGGGCCTGGCGCTGCAGGGACTTGGAGGTGAACTTGAGCTCCATGATCTGGTTTATAAGCTTCTCAGTGTTGGCCGTGGCGGAATTCTTAGGGGTTAGGTTTTTTTTTTCTTTTTTTTCTTTTGAGATGGAGAGAGGGAGGGAGGGAGGGAATGAGGGAAAAAGAAGAGAATCTGTTTGCTTCTCCGCTTTGATTTGTTTGTTGCGACAAGCTCCGACTTCGAGTTTAGTTGTAGGCCTGTTGGGCTTATTTTCCCTTTTTTATTTGCTTTAGAAGGCAATTTAATTCATTATTTGGGTGGTTTGGTTTGGATCGGTTAAAAGAGCTCTCGAAACCACACCAAACCGAATCAACCAAACTCACAAAAACTATCACCCACAGCGAACCGAATTTGTTTTCGCATCGGACCAAACTGACCGAATTCGAACGGTCCAGTCGGTTTCTCGGTTTGGCCGGTAATTTGCTCAGGTCTACTATAGAGTGATTTGGTCATTAAGAATCATCATATCCACAAGCATTTCTGTGCCAAAAACAACAATCAAGATGCAGGTGATCAACCTAATCTTGGTTCGGTAGATGGACAAGGTTCAAATAGTTCCTTTTCCTTTTGTGGTAGAGGGATTGTCGTTATTTTGTTGTACTGTTTTCTCCTTCCATGTTCCTTCTTCCGCAATGATCCATGAAAAGTTGCCCCCTAACTCTAACTTAAACATGAATATGCCATTACATTATACTGTTATAATGAATTGACCCATCAAGACACCCCTCATAAGTGAACTCCACCAATCTATTGAAGAGAGGGATGCTATTATCAAACGGACAAAGATAAGAGGAACAAAAGAGTGATGTAATTTGTGTTGCTGTTATCATTCTCCAACAAGATTGAGAGAATACCTGGCTCGTCAATTTGGTTAAAGAATCAGTATATAACCTTCTCAAGCGTTCATTATCTGCATAAGATCGATTCTATGATCAGTATAATTGATGAGAAAAAGACATCTGCACCACTTAATTCCCAGCAGAAAGTGTGACTAGTAGAGTGAAATCTACCAAAGCATATTGTTTTTCAGATTACATAGTACTAAAACAAGTTGAACAGAATTCATATCCTTCCCTTGCTACATCTCTCAGTATTATTTCCCTTCCCAGATCCGTTATCAGTGTTTCCCAGGTTCACTAATGAAAGTATGGATTATCATAAATACTAATTTTACATTTATATAAAACATGCCTAGATCAATTACACAAGAAGAATATGAAACTTATCCAAATCATAGCAACAGTTCCACCTTTTCGGTCAATCCCGAACTCCTTTTATTTTTCCATCTCTAAAGGAGGCAGCAAGCAGCAGCACAACCTTCCCTTGTTTCTTCTTTTCCCTCTTTCCTTTCTTTCCTCTCTAATCTTCTCCATCCTCCTTTTCCACTCTAAAAGCAGCAAACTGGATCTATGTACCTTCTAGTTTTTAATGTTCTGTGTCAAGACACTCTCGTCCTCAAGTTTTCTTACCACGATTTGTCACTGATTCATAGAGGGTTAACTTTAGACAGCAAGTTCTAAAATCTTGGTCATTTTCTTTTTTGGAGTTTATCAATAACTGATCCTATTTTAATATGAAAAGGTTTGGTTGAAGATGATGAACTATAAATTCAAGCATCCTCTGCAGATTAAAGTCACCTTTCCTTGATCAACGTTCAATCAAATTCATAGCAAAGGTTGTAGGTCCCACCTCTTTGTCCAACGGTTCCATTGACCGACTGTGGACCCCATTTTAAGAACAAGCAGGAATTGTTAATTGGTCTACAAACGTCAATGCCCTTGGGGCACATGGAGAAACATTGTATCCCCTTTGGGGGGAGAGATAATGGGACTGCGCCGCATGGAAATATGCTGGCTTTCTGGCTCGAACTCCTGCCTTCTTCAAGAACAATCACTGGCTTGCATGATTCATCGAGCTCTGTTTTTTGTTCAACTCTGGACCTCAATGCATCTGCACTCCTCTGTAATTAAAGACACCGGCCAATTGTGTCACCACCTGACAGTAATCCAATTGCCTTTCTTCTTTTAAACTGTAATCCTATTGAATCTTGTTGTATCCTTACCCCTTCTTCCATTCGGATTACCTATCTCAGTTATATCCTCTTGCTATTTGATTTACTAATGAAATGAACTTGGTGGTGTTTGGCTGCCCCCAACCAAACCCCTTCCCACCCCCACCACCACCACCACCACCACACACACACACACACACACACACACACAAACCCCTCCCCAACACACGTGGGGGGTTGTAAAAAACATTGTAAATCACAACAACTGTCAGTCCTTGGAAATTGCAAAGCCACCAATGGGGTTAGTATCGATATGTCTGTTGTGGTCTATGAGAGAAATTAATAAATAGCTTTGACCTTGATTAGCCCAAAAAAAAAGTTTATGGGGCTACTATACAACATACTGTGAACTTGATTCGACCATTGAGAAATCGGCATTAATGTTTCACGGTGGCTCATTGATATGATATGTATGTGTGTGCAAGTGGGCATGGGGACGTGACAAGTAAAGGTGCATTTGTGCATGTCTATGCATGTGCTCACTGGTCAATACATTTATCTTTAACCCTACTAGTATTGAAGTTAAAGATGCTAACATTCTGCTCCAAAGAGAAATACCCATTTTTGTCATGAAAACAGTTCCTGAAGCAATAAGATTATTGTGGTTGATGATGATATTTTCTTCCTGTTCACTTTTTCTTCATTTTCACGATGAAAGTAGTTCCCGAATCACAATAAATCAAATACTCTACTTAAACAGTGGAATCCCTCCCCTCCCTCTCTCTTCCGCTAAAACAATTCTCTCAACTCTTGAATATTGTCTATTGCTCAGAACCTCATATTATTGCTACAGAAAAGATCTTACGTAGCTTGGAAGGGAAGTACATGCTAAGAGAATATGGATCAGCAGTAAATCATTTTCTTTAACCAGTTGGACTAACTCGCATCAAACAAGATACTAACAATCCTCCCAATATAACAATAACGCCACCGATGATGACAACATCAAGGCCTCCATCCCAAATTCTTCTGTTTCCAGCATATACTGAAGAAATTATAGTTGACAATTCTATTACGTTATTAAACAAGTTGAATTCCAGAATAGTCCACTCTACTAAGTAGTTAAGATACATGTCATGGACAAATCCGAGGTACGAGGAAAAGAAGATGGAAGAAAAGCAGCTTAAAAAAGGTTACTTTATCAAATGACAAGAAAAATGTGGAGGAAAATAAGCCTATGGTGAAAAATTATGTAATCCCAACCTCTCCTGAGATCATTGCAAGTGGCTTCAACAACCTCACGCCTCCTTGTTTCATAACTATAGTTCAACTTCAATGATTGAATCTCTGAAACTGCATCTTTGTATGCCTGAAAATATTAATACATTTATATCAAAAGCCAAAAAGAAGGATAAACTCATTTGTTAACAACAGATGTTTGCAATGGCTATCACACCTACAAGTAAATAAAATAAAAAATAAAATTCCAACAAAGATGATATGTGAAATCAATAATAATTTCATTCATTTAAAATTCCCTGCTTATCTTACATAGAACTCAGTAAACTTTCCTGGGGGCATGCAGCTTCTTTATGTACACTATGGCAGCAACTTGCCTAAGATTTGCTGATGTATAGATATTAGGGAATACAACTAAGTTTAAATTGTAGTATATGCCTCTTATTTTCTATTCATCAGTACTATGAACTGTATGCTCTATTATAATGCACATCTTGGAATGTCGAATCCATTTATTAATTCATAGAAAGTAGATAGAAGCCATTTATTAATTCATAGAAAGTAGATAGAAGCCATTATCCACTTTTAAACCTTCCACGGATCTGGGTGTCAAGCATATTAATTTTTCATTAATATTTCTTTCCACATTGATATTCAGCTCAAACAAAAAAAAAAATCAATAATAAAACAACCAGGTCTGAACCTGGGAATAGAACTCAAGCTAATAGATGAGCCAAGCATGAAAAAAGAACTCCGGATGGTTTGCCAGTTATATATTTCATCTGGCATGATCTTGATTTCCATGTCCTCTGTTGGAATTATAATATATCAGGTATTAGTGCAATGACCTATCTGTGTTTTCATGTTTGATCTGATGTTTCACTTAAGAGCTTTATCAATTAATAAAAACACCAAGCTTAATCCCATTATATAAGTGATGTACACAACTCTCAACGAAGACAGACAAAGTATGAACTTCTATTTCTTTTTATCAATTTTAGTTACATTTTGTATATTAGACTAATTTGCAATTTATTTATCAGTTTAGTAGTCACTTATGTGATCCTACAAAGAGGAAGCTGAAGAGACTGTAACGACATGTGCAAAGAATATAAATCAAAGGATTTTTCATTCTTTCTTGAAAAGCTTATTATTAGTTGAAATAATCATGAATTGGCACTTGTTTGTGATGAATGTGTCAATAGGTGATTGATATCTCCTCAGTTTCTATCTCTTCTACATTCTGAAATTTTGGATAACAATCTTTCCCCCCCCCCTAAAACCCTAATTCTCCTTTTCAAACAAACCCAAATTTCATTGGTACCACAAACCCATCAGTTTTGGTATCAAGGTACCTAGACTTTTGATTTCATCATCTTATCTCATATTTCCTTGCCTTTCTATCTGTATTTTGTTCCTTTCTTTTCCACATCCACTATAGTAACCATAGATGATAGCAATGAAAAAATCACACATGTTGCGAGCACTACAAATCTTTGAAGAGATATGACAGGTAAAAGGAATGTCACAGATATTCTTCCAGTGATAAGTTAAGCCACTCACACCATGCGACTTTTATTACTAGCCACCACCACCACGATGGAAGCATCATCTCTTAACACATATCACTTAAATCAGCACTGTTTATGCTGCCACAATGCCCATCTAGGACCTCTTGTCAAAGATATTCCACCAAAACCATCATCAACCTCATGGCCACTACCATCACCACCACCACCACCACCACCACTGTCATTTTCATTTCTGCCAAGATTTGTATGACAGCTTGTGAAGATAGTTAAGATCCTTTCACTTTGATGTAGACACTCCACATTCTTTTGACACAGGCCAACTTAAAAATCCTAGCAATATTACACCAGGAATATGCTGAACTTCAGAGAAATTTTATGTCATACATTTACGTATTTCAACATAGTCTGATTGAACACAAAAGTCCGACAGCAGAAAGTCTTTAGACCCAGGATGATTCATTTGTAGCGAAAGCAAATGATGAAAACAGTTGTCCACCAAGAGAGATGAAGTTTGAATTTTATTTTTTTCACATTAATTTTGATACCATTTTATTGCCTTAGATGAGATTCATGATTTAGCCATTAGGTTAGGAATCAATATAAGAGAGAATGAAAAGGTTAGTCACAACATATGGTGGTTATTGTAGGAAGTTTCATGTGCAGAGTAATAGACTTATTTTATATATATATATATATATATATATATATATATATATATATATATATATATATATATAGAGGAAGAACTGAGTACTTCCAGAAGGATTTGGGGCCAGATCCTATACATTCAAATTCAAACATAGGAACTTTGAACAGAAAATCGACCGTGTTGAAGCTGATCTAGAGTGCTTGAAAACCAAAAATCAAGTGAATATGCATTTTCTTCCCTGTGGCCTGCATTTTCTTGCATGCGTCTCAAGTGACACAAAATAGACGGCCAAAAATAGCATGCTCCTTAGGCCTATAGTTTGGGGCATCAAATTCTAGATCCAAACCTTTGATCATGATTTATCCACGTAAAAACTCTTGCACATTAATTCTTATTAGGCGTCAAACATTTTATACAGTTAAACTAAACAACTTGCTATTTTCGATCATCCATTTTGTGCCTATTTAATGCATAGGGGAAAAAGGTTATATTATTCTCATTTATAAGGCAGTGATATCAACTTGAATGTAATGGATATTCAGTTTTGTTCTTCTACCATTGAATTTGAAAGATAAATTCACTTTTAAGTCCTTCCTGAATGAGCCAAGTCTATCTCATATACTATGTATGGTTTGCACAGCTAAATTCCTCGATTGGTTCCGGTTCTAAGCACTTGTTTTAATTGTAGTTTTAATCAATTAATAGAATCAATTTAATATTTTTTTAATCTTGAGATGTTTCTTCATATTAATTTCCTTTTCACAATAGAAAATATTTTGATGAAACTTTTTATTATTATGATATGCCTAACTCAAGACCGGTTGGTTAATAAATATTATCATAAACTAGATTATGTATATAACAAACAACACAAACTATTAGATTAAGTATTTATATAATATGCTAATTTTAAAGGAATTAATAATTAATGATAGAGAGAAGACAGAGGATGAGAAATAGGACTAATTAGCTATCTCTAATTATATAAAGAACTTATTTTGAATAATGAGACATCTAGAGGTGTGATTTATGATTAATAATAATGAAGGGTGTATTTATAGATTGTCATAAATGTGTTGCATGGACACGATAACATTGAAATAGACATGACACGTGAACACGTGACAAATTCTTAAAAAAAACACACGACACGTGTGTTCAACACGTGTGTCGGACACGATACGGCTCCATGATAGAAGTGTCCATGCTACATAGATTATAATTAAGATTTGACTTATTGGTTTAGGATCCAATTTGGGTAAATCAGGTGTAATCAGAAAAAAATGAAAAGATTATGTGAATGAGATCATATTCCCAAACTCGATGACAAATATAATACAGTTGTAGCAGCTCATTTATTTAGAGGGAATAAAAAAAGAAAGATTGCAACTATAAGAGAATAAGGAGGAGAGAGAAGCAAGAGATTTTAGAGAAATTATTTGAAAACATGAAGGTAAGAAGCTTTAAGGTTTTAATAGTTTTAGTTTCTTGATTTATGGGTTGTTTGGATTTTAATGTAAATTTAGTTTTTTAATTTTTTATTCATATCTTGCAATAACTTTAAGGTTTTTTCATTGATAACAATGGAGAAAAAAGACCCTGAAGTTTGAGATAAATTTTGCTATTTAATCCAAATTCTTGTGTTGTTGGCATTGAAACTATGCTTCATTATAAATTACAAAATTTCTAGAGAGATGAATTGTTATTAATTCTTTATTATGAGAGCCGATTGGGAGTGAAGGGATGTCATTGACATAAAGACGTCTTGTTACAACCTACTTTAAGTGATGAATAAATGACTCATAATTTATATTGTTCTTTATCCTTCTTCTAGTTGATATTTCTTTCATTAACTCTCACCTGTTACTTTTCATATAATTTCTTTTTATATTGACTTAGGACAATTTTGATATCTTGTAAATCAAAGAGTCCTTCTATCCTTAAGATGAATATATGTCGCTTAAGTCATTATGTTATCATATATGATTTCCACATTGTACCTTTATCTAGAGTTTGGATGAGATGTGCATACATAGCCCTTAAATAAATATTTTATATGTTTTAGACATAGGCACCCTTCTTGGGATAGTAGATACATTTTGTGTATTAGTGATGTCTTTAAAATTGTTAATATTTAGGCTCATGTGTTGCATAACTCAAGTCAGTTACATACCAGGTATGTGTCAGAAAAGTCATTTTGGGAACGTGTTTCATCCATGAGGGCTATTCTACCGCTATTTGAGTCCTTAATTACAGATCTAAGTTCCACCATAGGATTACATGGAACTGGGGTGTGAAGTGTTAACCTTATTAAGATATGGCTTGCTAACTTTCTGTTACACTCTTATTAGTCTATCTTTAGTATAAAATTGTATTATATAATTATTTAGAGTCCTCCAACTGATGAAATATTTAATTAGTTATTTTCACTTATCGAATATTGGATTTTTGCTATTAGAATCATTTATCATTGTTCCTCGTGCCTTTGGTTCATTCCTTTTATATGAAACATTTATAAGGTTCATTTACTCGTTGAGCTTTGTGGCTCACCCCACTTAACAGTTTTACCATCGAGATATTGATATTCATTGACTTTCTACAACTGGTTAAGATTATATCATTAGAGTTTGGGGGAAGCTATTTTTGTTAAGGAATTAATTTCAGAAATTACTTTGTACCAATCAGTGATTTATATTATTTAAAGAGGATATATTTATTATTTGTACATATACAAATGGGTTTATGGTATTTTATGAAGGAATTAATTCACCACTTATAGTAGGTTGTAGCAAGATGTCTTTATGTCACCCCAATGACATCCCTTCGTCCCCGATTAGCTCCCCTAATGAAGAATAAATAACAATTCATCTCTACAAATTTTATAATTTATAAAACGTAGAGTTTCAATGCTAGCAACACAAGATTTTGGATTAAAAAGCAAAATTTGTCTCAAACTTCAAAATCCATTTTCTCCCATTGTTATCGACGAAAAAAACCCAAAATTATTGCAAGATATGAATAGAGAATTAAAAAACTAAATAAATCATTGAAATTCAAACAACTTATAAATCAAGAGACAAAAATTATTAACACCTCAAAGTATCTTACCTTCATATTTTCAAATGATTTCTCTACAAACTCTTGCTTCTTTCTCCCTTCTCTTTTAGTTGCAATTCTTTTTCTTTTTTCCCCTGAATAAATTAGCTGCCACAACTGTATTTTCTTTGTCACTGAGTTTGAGAATATGATCTTATCTCACATAACATTTTTTCCAAATTAGATTTGAATACCTAAATTGGATCCTAATCCTATAAACCAAATCTTACTTCTAACAATTTATAATACACCCTTTATTTAGCACTAATAACAAATCACTCTTGAATTTCTCAAATATTAAAAATAAGTTTTTACTGAAATTAGAAATAACTCATTAGTCCAAATTTTTCATATTCTATCTTCTTTGTATTCACTGATTATTAGTTCCTAAAAACTTAGGGGTATTACAATTTATGTTAATACACATAGTTAATTAATACTAAGAAAGGTATCAAAATTGTTAAGAAATTCCTTGAGTTTAACAATTAAATTGAAATACATATTAAACCATATTTTATTTTATTCATTGAGAAAATTTTCTCTAACGATTTCTTATATGTGTGTGTGAATATGAGATATATGTTGGTGTTCTTTTCTGGGAAGGTTCCCGACTATTTCTCACAAGCGTACATCCCAACACGTAGAAAAGGGGAGATGAGGATGAAGGGGGGAGAGAGAGGAGAAAGAAATAGAGAATGGAGCAGAGAATGTGGGGAAGAGAGAAATGTGAGCCTCATTCTTAACTCTAGTTTAAGGTAGAAATTAATATCATCATTCATTTTTTTCATTGTGATCCAACAACTGATGCTGAAGTCCATGAATTTGGGTTTGATGCGCTATCGGTGTTGTTGGATTTTAGATCAAGCAAATAAGAGGAAAGGGTAGAGAAGAGGCGGTAGAGACATGGTGGGGTTGAGAGAAACCCATTGTCTTAGTCAATAGACTAAACAAAATGATTTAGAAAAAGATGGATCATATAGAAGAGAGGTATTAGAGAGAGACTAAGATATAGAACATGAGAGATATAGGTCTTGGAGATATATGGGCTAAAACCATGTGGATTTAGAGATTCTGAAAGTAAGGAGATGGATGATTGAGAAAAGAGGCATTGGATAGTGACTCCGATAGAAGGGAGATGGGTTTTAGAGGGGAAGAAGGGGGGAGATGGAGAGAGAGAAGGGTGGGGGAAGGGGTGAGAGAGAGAGAGAAGTTAAAGAGAGATTAAGAGATAAGAGTTAGCTAGAGAAAGACTAATATGAGGATAAGTATAGTTTTAACTATAAATATTTTATTATACATTAATAACTAAGAAAAAAAACTAATAATAGTTGAGGGAAATTTTGTAATTTTAATTTATTAACATAAAAACCTCTTGACAAATAAGGGTTTTTTTTTTCAAAAGAAAATTTAGGGTGGGTTTTTCTAAAAAATATAGTATAAATAAAGATCTTTTTTAATTTATTCTATATGTTTGGTTTTATGATTAATTTCATATCTTTTACACAAAGCCTATATATATAGGCCACATAGTCACGATTTAGATAGTTTGTTACAATAAATTAGTGTTTGTTGATTGAATGAGAGTTTTATTATTCTTTCTTCTCTTCTTTCGCAATTTTGCTTTTTTATATTCTTGACTTTTGAATGGTGACTTGTTATTTTTTCTAAAACCCTAATTATTTATTTCAACAACCCCAGTTCTCGTCCTTTTGTAATCTAGTAATTCTATATTACATAAATAAGTTTGAAGTTGCAAAGGGACCTATCTTCAACAAGAGTTAGGTTAATCTTATAATTAGATGTAGCTGACTAATTTACATTAAACACATGTTATATGAATTAATAATTAAACTACATATCTTGAATTGTTAAATGACCATTTGAATGAAAATTGAACATTTCTAATTAATTAAGTGGTGCCATTATGTATTCCGGGTGTCAAATGAAATAAAATGGTAACAAAGAGCTCATTTTGGCCCTTTGATATTAATCAACCAAAGTGAAAAATGTGATCTAGCCTCCAAATTCTGGTCGAGGTTTAAAATGGATCAAAATAACCACCTATATCTATCTTCTTCACTCATGAATGAATTTCTTCTCCCCAACTAAGTAACAGACATCAAACATCATGTCACTAAGCATCGCAATTTTCACAAATGCTATGACACATCCATGAAGCCACAACTCACATCCTCCTTCTATCTGTATTTTGATTGCAATCTTTTCGCAGTAAGGCATGCCTTTGGAAGAAACAGGTTAATGATTTTATACACATAGCATCGTCTCTTTCTAGTTATGCAGAAATACAAATACAATGGAATTAACTTTTCTATGTAGAGCTCAAACCCAAAGAACCCTCCAAGGCCAAGCCTTTTCTCCTGCTGAAAAAGCCCCCAAACTCTCTAAATCAAAGAGGTGAGAAGCGTGCTACTGTTGTCACATATTAAGCCAAAATATTTTAAAAATAATAATGAGAAATGGATATCATGCCTTTTAATTGCTAATTCCTCATCTTTTCGTATCTAGATTGAACTAACAATATATAAAATTTTCCGTACATGTCAGCGCAATCATGAGTGAAGACTGTGCATTCGCGCAAAATTAAACCAATTGATCTCTATCAGAATGGAATCAACCAATGGAAAATTTGATTAAAAGCAGGTTTTGATGACCTTTTCTTTCGCTGGAGATACGAAAAGGAAAAGAAAGCGAAAAAGAAAAGGAGAGTAAAAACGGCATGAAAATTGAATAATTAACCGATGGAAAAAGATTTGAGAAAGGATAGAGATATACATACTTGATAAATCTGATCAAAGCTTCGAACTAGGGTTTCCAACCCCTCCTTGCTCGTTGCCGCCATTTCCATCTCTCTCTCTCTCGATTACACGAACTCCTCGATTGGTTCTCGTGCTCTTTTTAACCCTCTCAAAAGAAAACCGCGGGGGCCGTTTGTATGTTTGGGGGAAAAATAAAAGTTATGTTTCTCCTTTCCTTTTTCTTTTTCTTTTTCTTTTCTCTTCCTTTCTCCCTCCGTCTACAAATGAGAAATTTTTGAGTTTGGGATCAACTCAGTAACGGGTTTAGTGGCAAAATTTTTTAGGTTCATTATCAAGTCATATTCTGGTCAAGTGGGATTTGAACTTCAGAGCTCTTGTCCGGTGCAAATAAGTTTTATCACTATGTTACAGTGACACTTACAAATAAATTTTATATCACATAAGAGTAGCATACAACTGTCAACAAGACAGAACGGTATGGATTTTATATAAATGATGTGTAATTCTCTATATTTAAAGTGCGGATAAAGGAAAACATAGAATTTATTAAGGCACTCAAAAAAAACATTGTTCGTTCATAATTTAGTTCGACATATTTATCCTCGCAGATAAGTTCAAAATATCCTTCCTTCTTCTTCCTTCTCCTTCCTCTGCCTTCTTCCATGGCCAAATATACCGCCCTCGTCCTCGTCCCCCTCCATCACCCCGAGCTCCTCTCTCCGCTGACCCCTCGACCTCCCCACCTAACATTCCACCTCCTCGCCATCTTCGCCCTTATCCCTACCTGCCTCCCCGCCCGCCTGCCCCTCCTCCCCCCGATCTACTGTTCGGCCGGTGTCCGGCAGAACAATACAAAGAGTGCCTGGCTTACTGGTAAAAAAATGAGAGTGAATTGTGATGAGTCTCAGGTTAAAATACGGCTACATTCTAACATTCGAAAACAAATGTTTTGTTTTGCCGCATATTATACAGATTTCTATGTGTACATTCAAACCAAAAGAGACGTCACATTCGAAGAAACCTTTTATCAAGGAAACCAAAAACAGAAACGATCAAACATACCTCATTTTTTTTTTTTTGATCTTACATAGAAAGAATGAGCAATACCCAAAAAATCTCATTGAAATCTAAGGTATTCAACGTTTTCATTACATCAATATCAACAATCACCGGAAGTGTATTGGACTATCGGCAAGAATTCAGTCATTTGACCATGTACTCAGATATATTACAAAATTGTCACTCTTTACAAATATGCAAACAATCCGCTGTCGAAGAAACCACAAGAAAATCGAGCACACATTTTGCTTCGACATCTTAGTAATATTTTACCAAATTGAGTATGTTTTGAATAAACTACACATGTACAGACAGAGACATCATCCTACATTTGCCAATGTATACACACCAGTTCAAAATTTTCAATCGAGGAACAGAGATTACAACAAACAACACAATAAGGCCATTAGCCCTCAGGTGATACAGCATACCTCAATGTAATCTTACTTCATCATGGCTCCAAAGCACTTGGTCATCAAACTTGGTGAGCTTCTCATCATCTAGACGCTTCCACGTGCTAATGGTTTCAACCCCTAACCAGGCATTCTTCCCTCTCCTCAGTTTGGCCTGTACTACTCTTCCTCTCCGAGACAAATTAGCTCGTCCGTAGCCATGGTAACCAAAACCTCCGCCGTAACAAAACCATATACCGTCAATTTCACCGCAGAAGTCATTAAGATGATCGTGACCAAGAAAAACTGCCTTCACATCTCCCATAGAGACTAGAGACTTTAGAGTCCCAGAGTTGACAGAGGAACACGCAACAGCCTCCTGATACTGCCCTTTAAACTCCTTATACCAGAGGTCTCGAACTTCTGGAACCGGAATGTGGAAAAACGCCAAGGCAGGGGACTGGGAAATTGCCTGTTCAGTGACAATCAGTTCATAATTAGAGAACCCAAGTCAAAACTTCACTTGATGACTGTATCCAGTTCTACATCTGTTGGGTTGTGAATAATTGTGTAAAGAATTACACTAGGAAACAAATGCCGGGTTCACGTGATGATTAGTTTCAGTTAAACCATTATAAGATTATTGAGCGAGCAATTTCTCGTACGCCAAGATATACGGGGTAAGCAAAATAAGGTTGACACTTCTAACATATTGCAGCTGATTTTTGAGTTTCATCAACTACTAGTCTTGTAGCTGTAATGATATATGGGGTTGTTTGTTTCACCGTAAAAGGCGTTAAATTCCGTAATTCATAAATAACTTACAACACAATTACAACTACGACGTTTGTTTGATCTGTAATTCGTAAAAGACTTACGTAATTCAACTATCACTCACTTGCAACTCAATTAGCACTCACTTACAGTCCAGTTACAGTTAATTTTGTGGTCATGCAAATTTATATTAATTTTTTATGTTAATATTAATTTTTTTAATATTTAACATTTTTAATATTTATTTACAATATTAAAATTTTTTAAATCACCAAATAATTAATTTTGTGGTCAACTTTTTCACTTACGACTTACACATTATAACAACCAAATACTGTAAAATACAATACATTTTCACTTAAAACTTTATATTACCAACCAAACACCGTAAAACTTACATGCATGTAACTCATTTACAGCTGTAAAATAGTTTATCAATTACAACTTACGAATTACAGCCAATTACGACAACCAAACAGACCCTATATGTAAAAGTTTTCCGTAACTATCTCTTGTCCACTTCCATGATAACCTTTAAAGGTTGTTTGTCAAAGGATACATAAACCAGACGGTATGGTTGTATAACTAGAATAAATTAAAATATAAAGTATCTTTCTTATAGGCGAGTGCTAGCTTGCTCATGTCAAACCATAAGCTACAATAAACTTTTTTCCCATAGGAAATAGGAATACACACAAATATAACTAATTAAACAACATACATCAGCCATAAACTATGTGATTCCTTCATCATCAAGTTAAGAAACCTCATTGTGGGTTTAAAATTTGAACAATATTTCTCCTACCAGAAAAGAACATTTTAGCATTATCAAATTTATGCCCTTTTTTTCAATATCAACACTTGAAAATTTTGATAATTTCATTTTTAACCTAAATTTTTTTAAGTTGGGACCAAAACCCACCGTGGGGTTTTCCTACACACACACACATAGAGAGAGAGAGAGAGATTGTGTCCTTTCAAAAGGATTTGAACTCGAACCCTTCCAACTCAAATACAAGTCTCCGACATTCGAATACAAGATCCACTCCGTTGAAGTTGATTTATATTATTTCAAGTATCTATAAACCAAAAATCAAGTGTTTTAAATACTTTTTGCTCATCCATCAAACGACACAAAATAGACGGCCGAAAGTTATGAGTTGGTTAAATCCATATCTTTAGACATACAAATTTTCGATCCGGCCATTTGATTATGATCTAAACATTTTACAGACTAATTTTTATTAGGTTCAAATATTCTATACCATTAAACTAACCAACTCACTATTTAAGCCGTCTCTTTTTCCCCTACTTGATGCATGGGCAGAAAGTATTCAAAACACTTGATTTTTAGTTTATAAATACTTAAAATAATATAAATCAACTTTAATGGAGTGGATCTTGTATTCGAATGTCGGAGGTTGGTATTTGAGTAGGAAGGATTCAGCCTCAAATCCTTTTTGGAAGGATACGAGTCTCTCTCTCTCTCTCTCCCCCCCCCCTATATATAATATATATATATATTATATATATATATATATATATATATATATAGTGTTTTCATTGAAAATCAAAAAGGGAAAACTTACAAAATTATGTAAAAGATTACAAGTAAAAAAGAAAATTTTACAAGTATTTTCTACTGAGATTTCTGGGGAAGTGTGCTGGTAGAAGTTTGATCAGTGCGCGACCATTTTGTTCCGTTGATAATGCAATCGATTGGGTCTTAAGGAATTCCTTCTCGTCTGGTTTCAGAGATTCCTTGAGAGAGAAAGATCCTAAGGTATTAGCACCCTGAATTTAGAGAATTGATTCTCTGAATTTCTTGGAAGCGAGAGAATTGGCTCTGCTGATTTCTCTTGAATCTTGTGCATGCTCTCTGTTAGCTCTGATTGCCACATCTAGCTCCTCCAGAAGTGAGTTATTTATAGGCTCTTAGAATTGTAACTGCCCCTAGAATCTAGCAAGACTGGTAACAGTCTGTTAGCCTCACGCCAGAGGCTACTTTTAGCTTTGCGTGAGGCTTTAAAGCTTCAGGTGAAGCTTAATATAGGGCTCGCGCGAGGCTAGACAAGCTCGCGCGAGCCTATTAAATGACCACTTGACTTGCCTGTCTCTACTTAATGTGAGACGAAGTGGGCGGGTGTAACTGCCCACTTAAAGTGGTATTAACCCCACTAAAGTAGTGGGGTTAGCCCTCTAAATGACTTGGTCAAATGTTGACCTGGCAAATCCTCATTAGGGGGTGCGTAAAGTTTCAAGCGAAGCTGAAATTAGCTTCGCACGAAGCTAACACAACTCTTCAGGCGAAGTCATAAGAAAGCTTCAGGCGAAGCTGAAAATTGGCTCTATGTAGAGCTATAAAAAGCTTCATGTAAAGCTTATAAGAAAGATTCAGGCGAAGCTGAAAGTTGGCTTTTTATAGAGCTAGGAAAAGCTTTATGTGAAGTTTATAAGAAAAGCTTTAGGTGAAGCTAATATTAGCTTCAAGTGAAGCTGAAAGTTAGCTCTTTGTAGAGTATGAAGAGCTTCATGCGAAGTTTATAAGCGAAGCTAATATTTTAGCCCTTCAATAAGGCTATAAGTTTCAAGCGAAGCTATCCCCTTGGGTTCATGTAAGGCTATGTGTTGAACTAACCTAACCTCATAGGCCTGCTTAGGCCTCTTCAAAGGCAATATTTGGCTTATTGTCTGCTTCACTGGATCAATAAAGTTTAAGTATTACTTTGTCTCTTGAGGATGGGCAGAACCCGGTCTTCAGCTTATCCACATCTCGTCTTTTATAAATGTCGACAAGTTTAGATTTCATTCGGACAGGTTGAAGTGCTGTTTGGAGAATGACTTTTCAGAGTGTCAACATATATATATATGGGGTTTTGTACCTCAGTCGCCAGCTGAGAGAGTACCTCAACCTGCGTGACGTGGCGAAATCTTAGCCGAAAATCTGTGACAGTTTAGGCGCTAGAAAGATAAAATATTCCCGCTCAAATGACCATCAATCACTTTACAGTTACAAATTGGCCAAAATACCATCATTTTTACTTTTAACCTAACCAAAACTATTCCTCCACAAAATTTTACTGATATGAAAATTTGAGTTTTTCAAACCAAAATTAGATTCAGTAATCTTCAGTTATAAATTTCAAATTCATCCACACCAAAATTTAAATTTATAAAATAAAATTTGATCAACATGACAAGCAAAAAAACATTAACCGAAAAAGGTAAAAACTATGCGTGATACCCTAGAATATTAGTTGCCCAAGAAAAAATTTTATGGTTTTTTTCGAAAATTTTTCAAGCCATATGTATTTATAGAATTTTTTCACTTTTAAACATCATTACGCTTTAGATCGCAGTCTCGACGCTAAAAATTTTTCAATTTCCGTGTCAAATTTTCTAAAAAATGAAAATTAAACAGAAAAGTTTAATTAAAAAGGGTTTTTATTAAAATTTGAACTTTCTAATTTTAAAAATTATTTTAATTTTTTATTTTTTAAAGAATGTGACCAGAGTCGCAATATTTTTGAAAATATTTTATTTAGTTTAAAAATCTGTTGTAATCACAATTCAACCGCTTACTGCGACTTTAAATCGTCTTTTAATTTGTTTTGTTTTCAGAAACTGCAATCGAAGTCGAAGTCCCTGAAAAATAATATTTTGGATTTAAAAAAGTTGTTCTTAACAAGTTTCTAAAATAAATTTTAACAGTACTGCAACCATGTCTCTCTTTTGTAAAAAGGTTATGCACTATTTTTTAACGTCATTTTCATTTATAATTTTATTTTATTTTACACTGTAACTTTGGTCGCAATATTGATTAACTTATTTTTCATATATGCGATCAGGGTCGCAGTCTTTTTATTAATTAAGCTAATTAAAGTACTGCGACCGTAATCGCAGTTTTAAGTAACAGCGACCAAGGTCGCAGACAGTTAGTAATTAAGTTATTTAGAAGATTGCGGCATTGGTCGCGGTCCTGTATAACTTCTGACATTGTGACCATGATCGCAGTTTTATGTAACAACAGTCCCTTTAAGAAATTTTGGTTTAATAAACACTGCGACCTTGATCGGAGTCTTTTATAATTTATTTTTCATAGTTACAACCAAGGTCGTAATCTTTTGTTAATTAAGTTATTTAAAAATTCTCGATCTGACTCTGTTTTTTCTTGAAAATATTTGATGATATAAATAAACTTCTGCACAATATTATTTCTCTTGTGTTGATTAAAATCAATACATTGTTATGCACTTATTTGTTCAATCTTCTTCATGATTCATTGCATTAACAATATAGACAATATTAGAAGGACGCATTCCTACATCATCCAAATTGGTCATAATGATTTTACTCATCTTTGATTGATGTGTTTGATGAGAGTAAAAGTGATGCACCTTATCTGGACTTGATAAATCATGTGAATGCGAATCAGTAAACTTGATGACCACCCAAAACCTTCTGTCTGGTAATAAACGTAACAGAATATGCATCTCAACAAGACAATAGACTCTAGTATCAATACGATGGTTGATAGTAAGCCTTTCTTGTCTTTTGTCCCCAAACTTCTTCACACCCTCCTTATTGCAACAATATTTTTACAAATAACTTTATGTGGAGGCCTCCGTAATTTATTTATTTCTTTTTTCTTTACGCTAAAATCATTGTTCCTTACATAAGCATTGTAAAAGTTGTATGCTTCATTATCTGTTGCAAATTCCTGTCCTAAAAAAATAACTACGCTTCCAAACATTTCACCATGCAAATTCATTTCCGACAAAAAAATTGTTATATTAAACGAAAAGAAATAATTGAAGAAAGCAACATTTATATAATAATTGAAGACTGCGACCTTAGTCACGGTAACTAAAATAATTGAGAAACGCGACTATTGTAGATGTTTATAGTATTACAAAAAGTCTTTTATTAAATACTGCGACTATTGTCACGGTCCTTAAATAACAGATGTCTGTTACTAAAACAGTAAATTTAATATAATAAAAACTGCAACTAAGGTCGCAATCCTAATATAACTGCAGGTTGCGACTTAGGTCGTTGACACGTTGTAGATAAGGATTTGAAAATTTTTAATTAAACACTGCGACTTTAGTCGCATTACCTATTTAATTAGTGACTATAAGATAGACAACAACTTTAATATATTAAAGGACTGTGATTAAGATCGCAGACCTAATGTAATTAAAGACTGCGACTATGGTTGCAATTTAAAAGAATTGAGAAAATTTTTATTAAAAACTGCGACCTTAGTCACATCCTTTAATAAAAAAAATATTAGGTCATAGTCTTAACATAAACAAAATAATTTTTCAGTGATAATTATGACGAAGAATAACATAAATAATAAATAAGTCAGAAAAAAAACTCGCCTCTGGATTAGCATCCAAAGATGACCCTCTTGCTGCATTTACTTCATTCTCTGATGAATTTGAACTTGATAATAACTGATTCATATTCAGATGGTGAGAAAGGAGGCGGGGCCGGCGGCAAGATGAGGTGGTGGGAGATGAATTATGGTTCGGGCTCGATATAAAAAAGACAGGTCGAGAGAGATCTGATATAGGAGATAAAAAAGTTGATATGGAGATCTCGATGAAGATCTAATAAATGAAATCTAGGTCTGCAAACTCAAAATCAAGATCTGACCTGCTATTGTAAGAACGAGGCTCTCTGTGAATTCGAAATCCAGATCTGACAGCACGCGAAGACAAAAAGAGAGATGGAGAGAGAATAAAGAGAAAGAAAATAATAATAAAGAATATAAACCTAATCTCATCCCAAGAAAAAATATCTTTTGAACAGCAAGGGCTTTTAATAATTTTAGTTATTTTCAAAAGCGGGATCTGCATGAAGATTATCCAGAACTGTGGCACATATTGTGCCACGTCACCTCCGGCTGAGAGACCCTCTCAGCTATCGGGCTGATATCTTTTTTTCGGTATATATATATATATATATATATATATATATATATATATATATATATATATATATATATATATAAAACCTATCCACTTTTAGTCGCTATATATGAAAAGTTATGAATATTCTTTTTTTTAGAATCAAATCTGACAAAATTACCCTCCATCTTCTCGCTACTTATTGACCCTTGCTGGTACTTTGATCTTTCAACCCTTTCTCTATTAAAAAACAAATGAATAATTACCAGTGGATGGCTTTTTTGTCCCAAATTAAATAAATTTAGGTGTCAAAATGGAAACATAAATATTTCAGGAGTGAAAATGAAATTATCAAAAATTTGGGTGTTGATATGGGAAAAAAACCAACTTGTGCCGAAATTCTCGCTAAACCAAGTTTGGGCTGGTAGCTAAGAAAGTTGCCTCCATGAAATGCAGAAGGAAGAGACAACAATATTGGTCAGATAGTGCAAGGTGAAATTGGATTTTTCATAGTAAAACCATTTTTTTTTCCTGTAAAATTTTTATGGAGATTGGAATTACATGCAAGGTTTCAAATATTAGCTGATTTCGACATATTCAGCAAATTGTATCGGGGTCTTAAGGTACCCAATACAATAATACCCTATAATATCCATTGATAATGGGGTTGATATTGTCGATATTGCCGATACTAATATAAAAATCACTAATTGATATCGATACTGATACCAAGATTTTAAAGCATGATTACATATTTCTCGATATTCGTAGCTTGTTTGGCTACAAAAGGTATAGGTTCATGTTGAAAATAGTGTCATGTGGAAAGACGAGATAAACATAAAATTTAAATTTTCTTTCAAACTAGAAATTTTTAGTCTCATGATTGAGGGGGATTTCATGGTAATCTTACTTCAAACACTTGCTTTAGAAAAAACTTAATTGACCTTTTCAATATTAACCAAATCCCAATATTCTTAAAATTTATTTTAAATACAATCACATAGCCCCATGCAAGTGGGAGTCCACTATCCAATGAAGAATGAATTAGCTCTAGCCTATGTCGTACAGACACTCTTATCATTAAGTTGTATTGTGTCAGACATGTGTCTCGAATTTTGCATGGACACCTTATCATGAAGCCATATAGTGTCGGACACGTGTCCGACACGCATGTTAGACATACGTGTTGTGTGTACTTTAAAATTTGTCACGTATTGGTGTATTGGGTCTATCTCAATATGCATTTGTCCATGCAACATAGGCTCTAGTCTTTCATTGGTCATCAGAAGTTCTACCATAGCACATTGATGGGATTTCATGAAAAAGCTGATAAATGATGTCCAATATCAATGAGCGGGAAAGTTTATGTACAAGACACAGACTTGTAAACACACATTGGCATGTCTGTAACACATCAAGGATACACGAACTTGAGGAGATTTAAGTAAGCTATGTAAGCTGTGACAGGGAGGTCAAAATATTTAAAGCATGCCCCAACCAATAGTATAAGGAACTTTCTCCCCACTATTGGGGTGGGGTTGGGAAAAATCCACCTTACATTGGGAAATGGTTAGTATAAGTTTGAGGTGGACTTTAGGACACATTTATATAGAGAACAACTTCAGCATTATTCACTAGTCAACATTAAAGCCTTCTCATATTGCAATGCTTATGCTATGGATCAGAATGCCAAGCAATTATGACATGTTCAACTAGCAAAAGATTTTTAAACATTTGCCTACCTGAAGCTCTTGAGAAGTCCTTTCAAGCCAAGCAAGTTGGGACTCCTAATCCATCCATAAGTTCTAAATCCATTAACCACCTCGTGATCGCCACTGTCGAGGAAATATAGACTGAGAACACTAATGTTTGCCAATTCTGAGCCAAAAGCTCCCTTCACTGTTATGTCATAATTTCCAACCCATCAATCTGTGTCACTTCTGTGGCGGACGGATACACCGGGAAATGGAGTAGTCCATGAGGGAGATGAACGACATCAGCTCCTCTCGAGTCATCGTGGACTCTTGGTCGTGGTTACCTAGGATCGCAGCCCAGGGGATTTTGGACTCCATGACGGGTCTGAAGGCTTTGAATAGAGACTCTGCTGCATCAGTTGCACTGGACCCAAATATATTGTCCCCTGATAAAGCTTAGAATGCATTAGCCTAAAGGGGGAAAGTCCTTGCACAGTGAACTACAATATTTTCAGCAGAAAGATCCCAATACTTTGTATCAGAAATGAAATTTGGGTTTAACACATTTTTATTT
This sequence comes from Agave tequilana, assembly GCA_038442645.1. Taxonomy (NCBI): domain Eukaryota; kingdom Viridiplantae; phylum Streptophyta; class Magnoliopsida; order Asparagales; family Asparagaceae; genus Agave; species Agave tequilana. Next base: position 934 of record JAVJIF010006066.1, on the reverse strand, counting down.
CCAGTACTCAAAAACTGCATTGCAGTCAATATGATCCAGCAAGAAACAACTGGAGAAATGACATCTGGGTTTGATCTATTTCAACCAATAATAGCCAATCTAGGTTTTATACCAATCAAAGTTGCAACTGATCTCAAAATTCCACATGGGTCTACTCTAATTACCTCAGAGACTGAAACTTTGCTACCAAAACAAACCATATCTCTCATCTAAAGAACCACCCATGCACCCATCATCTGGGTAGAGATAATTTCTGCTAAAAATCCGATTTTTAAGGTACCTGTGAATACAACGAGATCAGGATCCTCAGCTCGAATCATTCTTCTGAGAAATCTGGTAGTATTGAGATCAGAGCACCAAGCTGCCTCGGCCGAGGACACATCTCTGCATCGAGTGATCATCCCATTGCCAAAGTGCATATCAGCAACCTAGAAATAGAGAAAGAAAGCTTATCAAGAAAAATCCAATAGCCAAAGCTAAAGCGAGCGAGCGAGAGCTTGCCTGCAGGATCTGAAGGTGCCATCGTATCGGAATCGGAGAGGGAGATGGGCAGGTATCTTGACCCGCGGAGCAGCGGAAGGGAGCGTGACAGGGGAAGGGAGGAAGAAGAGAGAGAGGAGAGGGAGGAGAGAGAGGAGGAGGGAGAGATGAGCTCGACATGGCCGGCAGCAATGGTACATGGTCCACGGTGGTCAACACTCGAGCACTCGACTCGACCTCGCAGCAGCAGAAGATCTCGGCGTGGCAAAGGACTAACGCCTTTGTCGGAAATGTGTAGTGAAAGTTCAGATGTTCATTGTCACTAGAGTAGATCTAGTATTAGTAGTGTTCGATTTCACTTTAGTTCGGGCAACTAGTTGGCTTTTGCTGATCCATTTGTCTTTAATTTTTTTTTCTGTTTGTTGGTTAAATTATATAATTTAACTAAAAAAAA
>JAVJIF010006065.1:0-186265 GCA_038442645.1 Agave tequilana | reverse complement strand
TCCCAGCTCGCTGTCGGATCCGATCAGATCGGGTTCTCCGCCGTCCAGGATCCGGATATCCGCCGATGGGGAGCTCGTCGCCTCTAGCTTCCCTCTTCTTCCTCTTCCTCCTCCTCAGCTTCGCCCGATCCAAAACCGTTAAGAGAGACGGTAGATCTCTCAGTCTCCTTTATTTTCTTCTCTAATTGTGTTCTCTTTTTGTTGGTGCGCCGTTAAATTTAGAATTAGTTTCAGTTTGGTTTTGGAGTTGCTCTCGGTTTCTTAGAATGCGTAAAAGGTTTTTTTTTATTTTGGGGTGCTTGGTTCAATAATTAGAGATGAAAAACAGTGTAAAAGTATATATTACCATATTTTGAAAGTAATAATGCAGTTATTAGAGGACCAATTGAATGCTGGGTGTGGTTAAATTGAAGATCCTTTATCATGGTTGTCTTCTAATTTATGTTGATTGAAGGAATCCTAGAGGCTGACATGATTTCTAGAAACCAAAATGAATTAAATTCGATTTTTTCCCGTTTAATGGGATGTGAATGATCACAGATATCAAGTGTTGTATAGAGTACTTAGATCAATAAGCAATGCACATCCTTTTTAACCAGTTTTGCTGGTAGATGCGTTGTCTCTAACTGCAAAAGAGACAAATTTCAACTAGGATCAACAAGCGATTTGTAGTCGTAAACGTTTATCGTGAATAACCTTCAAAAATCACGGTACCTTCTGCTCATGTAGGAAGTGGCTAGTAGATTTTAACGGTAGGAATTTTATTTAGTTCCTCTTGAAAGGATTGGTCCCTGTGCACCCTCCACTTATCTTTTCACTATTAAATTCATTCCTTATCACAATGTTACCCATCTCCATCCTCTTTAGAAATCTTTCTATCTCTTTTTAGTGCATCTGTTCCTTGTTCTGAAAGAACTTACCTTGCTTCCCTCTAGACATCTTTTCAAAGTGTAGCGTGTTTAATATAATTTAACCCAGCACTGCAATCACAAAACTAACCATCATACTGCCCTTGTTATTTTCTTCCACAATGCCTCTCTTTCCTAGCAGTGAATTTCTCCTGCATTATTCTAATATGAAGAAATTTGCTTCCACCATCTTAGCTACCACAACCTTGAGCACGCCTTGACATTGTTATTGCTTCTGTAGTTGCAATAGTTGGCATCACTGCAATCAATACAGATTCCTGCCATTGATATAACCATCACCAGTGCTGCACCTTCCAACTATTCCATCTGCGCAACCTCTAACTTGAGAACCACCACTTTTTCAGACATGAAACCATCAACATACATGTAGACATGTAATGCTTATTTCTTTTGACATTCTTCTTGTCTTTTCTTGTGTGTCTAATACCAGCATTATGACAAGAGTCTTTCTTCTTCTTTTTAATTTTTCTCTTGCCTATACAGTTGTTGAAATCACTACTACTGTAGCTAGTAATACACTGCTATCATTGTCACTACCACCAACAACTCTATTTCTGCAGTACCATTTTTCTTGTGGATTATTTTGACCGTCAGCTATCAAATAAGCACCATTCACTTCTTTGTGTGACAATGTCCGTTCCTTATCTTTGCCCATCTAAGAATACATATTCATGAATTTATTTTCAAGTATTGTTTGTACTTGGAGTACAAAAAGGACTTCAAATAATAATTTATTGTTATAGAATGTAGGACCTTTTGTTTCTCTCTAATGGCTTTGAAATGACTTTGTTGGTTCAGTAAAAGCTTTGAATGAAATCAAGGCCTCTCTTGGATGGAGGGTTGTCTATGCATGGGTGGGAGATGATCCATGTGGAGATGGTGACCTGCCACCATGGTCTGGAGTCTCATGCTCTCAACAAGGAGACTACAGGGTTGTAACCGAATTGTAAGAAATCACCCCCCCCCCCCCTCCCATTCTATCTGGGTTTGCTCAGTTATTGCCAATTTTGGAAGTCATGATTTTGGTCAGCGTATTAGTCATGACTTATACTGTATTCATCAAAGGGCGACTCTGGTTTGATAAAATCTCTTTGTTAAAATGAAAGAAATTTTCCAACGTGTAGGCACAGGTATATGCTTCTGATTTTTTGGATTAATAACACAGAACTAGAGTTATTTTTTTTATCAAATAATACTGCAACTTCTAAAGCTGATCTATGCTCATTAAGCATTATTTCATGATTCAAAAAACAATGTTAGTAGAGAAATATTCTTTTTGGGTTTAACATCTGATATATCTACAAGTTTAAATAGATTTTATCCTTCATTTGGTTGTTTTCGTATGACTAGGATGACCAACTGATAAGAAAAGTTGGTACATACTATCTACGTCTACCTATGCACAAAAGCTGGTTGTCTGAGCATGAAATTGTGACAAGTTTTATACGACTGCTGAACAGTGATTACTTCTGACCTTGCTTTACTTTCATTTCATTTTGAAATTATCTTATTAATATATGTTCAACAAGAGCACAATAGTGTTCCTTCATCTTTAAAGACCTGCAACTTATGAAAAAACTGGGTGTACTATCCCGAGGTTCCAGCTGAAATCTGTCTTATGTACAATTCAACAGTGGTGACATATAGAAATACAAGCAGAACTCAGAAGTATTCTCTTCCATGCTTCTCTATTATGGTTTGTGTAATCTTTTATCTCTTGGATCATTTGGTGTTTCGTAACTGTATCGTGGGCAGATGGCAGAAAAGGTTCATTCTTTCAAATTTGATTGCTGACATATTTTTTGTGACTGATCTTCCTTAGCTTAAAAGATAATTGTGACTTAATATTATTTTTCATCCATTGAAACCTTTGAAGGTCGTATTTATAAGATAAATATTTTGGTTTCAAATGGATGTTCTTGGTTGTTATTAATTTCGTGCTGTTCATATTATGATTATATTTTGCATGCAGGGAAGTGTATGCAGTTTCATTGTTGGTCCTTTTCCTACTGCTGTAACAAACTTGCTGGATCTAACAAGGCTGTAAGTATTCTGTTCTGTTCTCACATTTGTAGTTAATATGACATCCTGATGCTATCTGATGCCTAAAATAGCATGTACTGCTCCAAATGTCTAGTGGTAGATTGCAATATCGTCTTATTATTGGAAATACTTGTGCCATGTAGCATGTAAACTTGCTGAAGTAGATATTCAAGAAGCACATGAACACTTAACAATTAATTTGACTGATTACTGCTTCCAATATGTGTTGTAAGACTTCTTATCAGTATCTATTTATTTATTTTTAATTAGACCCTGAGTCCAACTCGCAAATACCTTCTCAGATGATTGATCTTATGCACAACATACACAAGAAATAACCCTCTGAATTATCTGACACATTTTATCAATCTGATTATTTGTTTAATGATTGAAAGCTGCAAAGCAAGAATGTCAACGTCATGCCTTCCACTCTTTTTATTAACACATACAGTCAGTTTTTATGCATATTGTAGAGATTGAGTTTGGTGAATAGTACTTAAATTTACTCTTCTTCTTAATATTATGAATATACAGTCAGTTTATATGCATATTCTAGAGATTGAGTTTGGAGAACTGTACTTAATAAAATCTGATAACAATTAGCTGTATGGATAGAGTCATTGTATACTTTATTTGTGCTACTGCTAACTACGATGATGTCATAGCTGTTATCTAGAGAAAGGAGACATGATACCTCCTATATTACCTTATCCTACTTTAAGGATGGGAAGCATATTTGAACTATATTCTTTAGGAACTCACTGTCAGCATATTGTATCAGTAACTCAAAGATCACAAGCCATTGCAAGAGTGCATCTAAGAAGTGGAACGATTGTGGGATTGATTAACCTTAAAAATTTTCTGGAGGAGGAATTTAAGAATCACATTTCTTCTTTTCTTCAAATGACAGGGATCTTCACAATAACAAGTTGACTGGACCAATTCCTCCTCAAATTGGAAGGCTGAAGCACCTCAGATCACTGTATGTTTTGCCACTCTTTACTTGCAGTAAAACTTATGTTTCTCATTATATTGATAACCTTGCTTGTTTGCTTTTAAGGACACGAATATTTTTGGCCCTTCTGAATTATCATCCTTTTTCTTTTTTATAAATCTATGGTATTTATATTGGAGACTTCAAACTAAAGACACTTTGTTTTAAATCAGATTTAATTATGATGTGAGGAATGTATTTGGTGGTTAGTTGGAATTGCCATTTCTAAGTTATATATAATTTGTGATTCCTACAGAGTAAAAAGATTATATAAATACAAATACAGACCATGATTTTACTCTTACGACAAACAGAAATTATTTGAGGACAAAGTTACCTCCATTGGCCTTTCAGAGACTATGATGGCAGGCATTAGTTTGGCTTCCATATTATCCAAGGAGTTGCATGTCTCCAGTTTAGTGAGGGATAGAACTTGGAAATGATTCTACATCTCCTCCACGTATAAGTTGTAGCTCATAATGTTGACTTGATAGGAACTTTTGCAAGTCAGGCTCATTTGGTTTTGAAGATGTCGTTGAGATCTCCAGTTATCATTTCATTTTATTGAGGAAATAAGTTTCATTATATTAGCTTAAACTACATGGCTGATAACTTTGATATTTGTGCTTCCCAAGCGGTCTTTTAGGCCTACAATTCCCTTTGGGAGGAACTTGTCACCAAATCATAGTTGGTTGATATCATGGTGGAAAAAAATGTCCTGAAAAGTTGATCTCTCCGTGATGTTTGGTCAACCTTGTGTTTCATAGCCGATCTCATACTGATGGGAAAAGGCTCAGAGATGATCATCTGCACAGTGTTTTCTCATTTGATTTCTTGATGAATATTAGAGAGCCAATCTAAAGTTTTGTTGGTGCATTTTGTGAATTATGATTGTTTAGTTGAGGTAGGAATTATGGTAAATCTCATATTCTCTCTGTATCCTGTATGTGAATAATCCTAAAATTATCCGCTACAGGAAACACAAATCAAAAATTTTCTTCTTGAACTTTGACCTGCAACATATGAATGTTGACTTGGTCTCAAGGTGTAAGAATAATTTCACTTTGTTGGTCATCGTAAACTCAATCTCCTTTCGAACTAAGGATTGATATGTGGGCTGGAGATTCAACATTCATTTTGCTTTACCAGGAGATGTGGACAAAAAAGGGGTAGGAGATAATAAGTGAGTAACACTACGAGGTGGGCATACTTCATTATTGGTTCCATTTTGAGTCCCTTGGGTTGGTGCTAGGAGATGTGGACGAGATAGCCCTTTGTTCTTGTTCCTAAGTTTGTCTGCTTAGCAAGTGCCACCATGGTTCAAAGTCTCGGTCTCGGCCGCCGACTCGGCCGGCACCGAGACGGATCGGTCTCGGCGACTCGGATCGGACTCGGGCGATACGCAAAAAACGCTACATAGAGCGCCAAAAAAATTATGAAAAAATCATGACAAATCATAAAAAAATGTAAACATCCAAATTCATGCATCACATATTCAAAACATATCACCTAACACTCAAAACATAACGTGAAAGCATAAATACAAGCGTCGTCGGTAGAAAAATATCAAAATACATGCATAATATAGTAAATTGCACAAAATAATTCATAAGTCCTGCTAATATAGTCATTTCCACATGAATTACGAGGAGGCTCCAAATCATCATTATCATCTGGCCCGCGATAAGTATAGAAACAAGGCATATAGTTTCCATAGGATAATGATATGTTTGGGGTGAGATCCTGTAGGCTGAGATGATTGGCCAGAGGATCCACTATCAGAGTAATATGGCGGTAGGGGTTGTGCAATATCAGCTCCATGGTGATAATACCCAAAACCTCGATATTCAGTGCTGCTAGTAGAGTAATCACCAGTGCTAGAATAATCAGTGCCAGAATATTGGCCAGATGTCAAACCCAACCCCTGTAAATGGCCTTCAAGACTATGACGACCATGTGAGTAGTAAGTAATCATGTCCCCTCGAATAATCATCGCTAGAACTGAATTCGACCAACCGATCCAAATGCCTACGCTGCTGTGAAATCCCCGCCCGGCCTCCATGATCTGTATCTTGTGTGGCATAATATTGTGAATCCCATGTTAAAGCATCATCTCGTTGGCTTCCACCAACACCATGAGTCTCTTCAACATTACCACCATCACCACCATCACCACCATCACTGCCGCCATCACCCTCACCACCATCACCCTCACCACCATCATCGCCACCACCATCACCGCTGTCATCATCACCGCCATCACCATCATCACCGCCACTTTCGTCAGTATGACGAATACCTTCATCTAACCAACTAAGTCATCTGGTGGTAACATCGGTTGTTCTCCCTCACGAATCCACTCATCCAAAATATCATCATCATTGAAAATATTGTTCAGATCAATTGGGTTGTAATAATCATCAGTGTCGCTTTTGCATGTCAAGTTTCTTACTCGCAACCGCATATTGTAATGCACATATACTAGTTTATGCAACTTTTTCATTGCCAACCGGTTGCGCAGTTTTGTATGAATTAGCGACCACGTGCTCCAATTTCTTTCACAACCCGATGAAGAACATGTTTGGCTTAAGACTTTGATGGCAATTTTCTGCAGATTGGGAGCTTCTTCGCCATAATTAATCCACCAATCAGCTGGAAGAGATTGTTGCACTGCTCTTCTAGTTAGTGAGCTTCCAAATTCTCCAACTCCATCCACAAATAATTTTATCTGTGAGAATACACATCACAAGTGTTAATATTTGCATAACATTATATCGATGAAATAAATAAATTATTATTACTCATTAATAGCTCTTGCTTGTTTAGTCAAATCTGGCTCCAATCTTTTAATGACCTCCTTTAATCCATATCTCACTTCTGGATGTGTAGAAAAGTTTTTTGAATATTGGAGTGCTGGATTTAAAAAATATGCTGCAATAATGTAAGCAAACGATTGTTATGATATGACAGTTTCAATTTCTAGTCAACAAATATGATTTCTAGGCAAATGAATTACCAGCAGCATGCAAGTGTCTATGCAATTGTCCCTCCCATCTTCTATCAATGATGTCCCAGTACTTCTTCCAGTTCTTATTTGAGGCCTTTATAGCCAATTTTGCTCTATCCATAGCTTCATATATAATAGATAGTGTAGGTTTCTTGTCCTGGTCCACTATCTTCAAGACTCTAACAAGAGGATCCATAATGTTTTGGACCTCTCTTGCCTTCTTCCAAAACCGGTCAGTCAGAATGAGATTAGCAACCTTATCTCGCACACTTTTTCTACTCCTTTCCTTGTTGAATTCACGCCATTCTGTAGTCGTGCACATTCTTTTCAAGTCTTGCTCATAGCGAATAAGGCTTTCAATAGAAATAAACTCGGTGGCAAACCGTGTTATACCTGGTCTCAACAAATCTCTATCTTTGGTATATAGCTTCATTAAATTCACCACTTTGAGGCTATTGTAAATGAATGATGTGATCACCTTAGCATCATCCAATGTCTCCTTGACTGATTTCAAAGAGCCAATATCTTCAAGCATCAAATCAATGCAATGTGCTGCACAGGGAGACCAAAACAAATGTTTTCTCTCTCCATCAACATGTGACCAGCTGCTTTGAAACTTGCCTCATTATCTGTGACAACCTGCACGATATTTTCTTCGCCAACTTCATCAACAACTTTATCCATTAGCGAGAATATATACGCAGCAGTCTTCGAGATATTAGTGGTATCAACAGAAGTATATGTAGATCATGCTTCTATCACAATAAATCATGAAATTAACAATAGGCTTTCTATTATGAGAACTCCATCCATCACACATGATCGTGCAACCATACTGCGGCCATTTTGTTTTTATTGAAAGCAATATATACTTCAATTTCTTTCACTTCCTCCTCTAAATAGAGATTGCCAATCTGGTACCCTGTAGGGCCTTTACACCTGGACCTGCCTCCGCAATAGTATTAATCATGGCTTGGTAGTAAGGACCACTATCAGCTGCATTGAATGGTATTGCATTGTAGTGAAAGAACTTCGCCACGGATTTCCCAACTTTTTTCATATTCTTAGTTGAGAACATGCTTTTGATTGATTTCTGTTTTGTTGGGAACATGTAAGGATCAATACCACGAGCTGGAATTTCAGCTTCTCTCATAGTCATACTCCGACGCAATCCACGGTTACTCCCTGATCCTGAAGGCTGTGAACTACTGCCACCAATATCAACTCCTTCTGCCGATCTCCAAGCCATTTCACGACTTTCTTTCATGGCTTGTTTCAGTTGTCTTCTTTCAACTCCTTCCAAACCACCAACTTCTTCAATTTCATTATCAGAATCTTCTTCGGTCACCTCATAGAAATCTTCCTCACTTAAAGATCTCATAAGTCGATCTTTTTTAGATTTAATGGCCGCTCTTTCTTTGCTACCTCAGAAAGATGTCGTCTCATTATTTGAGATATCTCTTTTGATACTCGCAAGCATCCTTCCACCTGACCGGGTACATGTGCTATATGCTGCTTCAATCTAGTGATACCACCATGGACTTGTTTCCCACAATAATTGCACTTCACAAGTTTTCTACTTCCACCAACAGGGGTACCATGTTCCCATCCAATATCGCGTTGCTTTGGAGCCATACTGAAATTTAAAAAAATTATCTGTTAAATTAAATTAAAACTAAAATTAACTAAATTAAAAACATTAAATTAAACTCAATTAAATGAAACTACAATAAACTAAACTAAACTAGTTTATACTAGATTAAGCAACACTAACTTAATTACCTAACTTTAATAAAATAATTAAATTACCTAATTTAATTACAAAACTTTATTAAATTAAATTAACCTAAATTAAGTTAACTAAACTAATTTAAATTAAATTCAATTCAATTTATGAAACTATATTAAATTAAGCTAAACTAATTTATACTAGATTAACTTACAATAACTTAATTACCTAACTTCAATAAAATTATTAAATTACCTAACTTAATTACAAAACTTTATTAGATTAATTAACCTAAATTAAGTTAAATTAACTTTACCTAAACTAACCTAAATTAAATGACATAATGTAAATTAATTAGAGAGAGAGGAACAGAGAGAGGGAGAGAGACGGAGACAGAGGAGAGAGAGAGAGGAACACAGTGGAGGAGAGAGAGACAGAGAGAGAGAGACTGACAGGGAGAGGGAGAGAGAGAGAGACAGAGAGGGGGAAACTGGAGACTGGAGAGAGACTGAGAGGGAGAGAGAGAGAGAGAGAGAGTGCGACAGAGAGAGAGAGATACAGAGTGAGAGAGAGAGAGTGCGACAGAGAGAGAGAGAGAGATACAGAGGAGAGAGAGAGAGAGTGCGACAGAGAGAGAGAGATAGAGTGAGAGATGAGAGAGAGAGAGAGATGCGATGCGAGAGAGAGAGAGAGATACAGAGTGAGAGAGAGTGCGAGAGAGAGAGAGAGAGAGAGAGAGAGTGCGACAGAGAGAGAGAGAGATACAGAGTGAGAGAGAGAGAGTGCGACAGAGAGAGAGAGAGAGATACAGAGTGAGAGAGAGTGCGAGAGAGAGAGAGAGAGAGAGAGCGTGCGACAGAGAGAGAGAGAGAGCGCGCGCGCGCCGCTGCAGGCCAGAGAGAGAGAGCGCGCGCCGCTGCGGCCTGCGGGGGAGAGAGACAGAGAAAGAGAGGGAGAGAGAGGCACAGAGGAAGGGAGAGAGAGAGACTGAGAGGGAGAGGGGAGGATTTACCTGCGACGGCGACGGCGACGGCGTGGGACGGCGAGGGGCGGAGGGCGTCGCGGGGGAGACGGCGATCGCGAGAGAGAGAGAGAGAGAGAGAGAGAGAGAGATCAGATCTGATCTCTCTCTCTCCCCGATCGGATTTAAAACGAGAGAGAGGTCACGGGCGCCGAGTCGACCCGGATCGGGTCTGACTCGGACCCGACTCGGGAGACTCGGCCGAGTCGTGAACGACTCGGCCGAGTCGCCCGAGTCGGGTCCGAGTCAGACCCGATCCGGGTCGACTCGGCGATCCATTAGTGACTCGGGCCTCCGAGTTAAACCGGAGGCCGCCGAGTCGGATACGACTCGGCCGAGTCGTATCCGACTCGGCCGAGTCTTTGATCTCTGAGTGCCACTGTACCATACTGATAAAGCCTCTTGCGTTCATGAAAGAGGTTTGGGTTCAAATCTTGCTCACGCTATGACTGCCACCTGTCCTCAAAAACAAAAGAAAAATGAAACAAAAGCTAACTCATAATCTGATGCCGGTGATCTACGTGAAAAAGGAGGCGTGGTTCTCTGATGAGATCTTAGTTCTTATTTGATCTCGGTTTTATTTCCAATGCTTCCTTGGTGACAAGTTTCTCATAGGGCATGTTTGGCTGCAAGGAAGTGGGCGGAAGTAAAGAAACGGGGAAGTATAATTGCTCACTTCCCTATATATCCAAACACCGGAAAAGGAAAATGAGAAAACCCCTTTTCCTTTTCTCTTTACCCTTTTACACAATCGTTTCCTTACTTTCATGGTGGTACAATTAATTTTGTGGTCATGTAAATCTCATTTGCAATAAGTTATAGCTCAAAACAGTTAATTTTGTTATCATATAAATCTCACTTGCATTCTAATTACAATCTAATTTTTATTTTTCTAATTAATTTATTTTAATATTATTTTGGGTCAATTTTGTGGTCAACTTTTTCACTTTCACTTTTACATTACCATCCAAACACCGGAAAAGATATAACATTTTTCAAACCACACTTTCTAACGACATCCAAACAGCGGAAAACTCACTAACCAATTCTCAAGTTCCAAAAGAAACTATTACTCCTTCTTCATTTCCTCACTTCCACCCCTAACCAAACGGCTTAATAATAGCTGACACTGAAAACTTGAGTTCAACATAGACTTAATCCACTATAGGGGAACCATAAAAGAGTTCGTTTACAAAAAAATTCACACCTTTGTAAGTTAACATTAAGGAAGACATATTTGGGATGGTGGAAACGTTGGAGCTGAGGAGACTGTACTGGACTCTTCAGAGAAAAAATCTCCTCTATTACAGTATTTGACAGGTGAAGTTGCTATAGACATGATGGAATCAGAAATTCCATGCTCTCTTGCCATGTGTTTGAAAAGAAATGATTATCTGTCATATTAAATGTGGATATTATAAGCATATGGTAATAGCCGCCAATTAATTGATTTGAGTTTAATTAAAGTCTAACTGATTAATTGAACTTGTATCTGGGTGATTTGTGATTGATTTGATTATTTTGATTGATAGAAATCTGAGATGGAACAAGCTTCAAGATGTGCTCCCTTCTGAAATTGGTGAACTGAAGAAACTGACTCACTTGTAAGTGACTTGTTGCTACTTGACATATCCTTTTCCCTTAAACAATCTCAACCTTTTGTTTTTGTTGCTGATCAATAGTACCATAGGTATCTAAGCTTCAATAACTTCAAAGGAGAGATCCCTGTGGAGCTTGCAAATTTACCGGAACTTCATTACCTCTATCTTCATGAGAACCGGTTTACTGGAAGAATTCTCCAGAGTTGGGGAATCTCAAAAACCTGCGGCATCTGTAACTCTCTCTACATGGTAACATTTTTTGACATGCTACCATAACGAATATGCTAAGCAGCTCTATTCTCCAGGGATGTCAGCAGCAACCATTTGACAGGCACACTGAGGGATTTCATCCGCAACGGAGAGGGCTTCCCTTCTCTCCGCAACTTGTAAGTGGGATTCATTTTTGAAAAATATATACTGGAGCTACCCTATTTTCTGTCACTCGAATGTTTAGTTCTAAAACTATAAACCAGATACCTAAACAATAATCTGCTGGGCGGAGGCTTGCCAGATCAGCTTGCAAACCTGACCAATCTAGAAATCCTGTAAGCGTTCCTCTTCAATATTTTCAGGCTGATACCATAACGCTGGATTTTGTGAGAGTCACGTGTTTACATTCTCGGTCTTAGGTACCTATCGTACAACAAGATGGTGGGACCAGTGACTGCAAAGCTAGCTGATATCCCTAGACTAACCTACCTGTGAGTTTAATTTGTTTACTTTTAGACCAGTTTCTGAGGACATTTTGAGATTTTTAAGCACTTTATATACTTATTTCTTCAGGTATTTGGACCATAATGCATTCTCTGGGAGGATTCCTCTGGGACTATATAAACACCCCTTCCTCAAAGAGCTGTAAGTTATTTCAATCTAACTGTTTTCCAAGAAAATATCGGACGTATAAGAAAAACGGTAAATCAACACATCAATTGGTTGCAGGTACATTGAAGGTAACCAATTCAAGCCTGGGGCAAAATCAAAGGGCTCACACAAGGTGCTTGATGTCCTGGATACAGAATTTTTATTCTAGACAGAATTACTGTAATTTTTTTTTTTTGTCCTTTTTGAGTTTGTTTACGATCATATGTATGTCTTGGATGGCAAAAAAAGTGTATGCACATAGCTATATATTGTAGGTTTTCTTTTCTACGAAAAGTTAGATGAAGTTGAAAGCAATGATGCATGTATAATATACATCAGATACATGATACAGGACTTGTTATTTCTGAAGATTTATGAGGAAATTTTGTTATATGTTGCGAAAAAGCAAAACTAGATTATGTTAATTATGATAATGAATTCTGCTTGAGCTATGAATGCATGTATATATTGTACTGTTTGTGACAAACAGGGAGGCAATGACTATTTCCTTTTACCCTTAAAATAATAATGACAAACAGGGAGAAAAGTTGTGAAACTATAATTGTCTACAAGATTTCTCATGTCAACTCATTGCTCTATTGAGATAAATAAATATGATTTCCCTTCATCAGAAATTATAAATTCTTTTCACAGATAACATTGTGGAAAACCCCTCGTAGGCCTGTTTGGTGTAGGGTGGAAGTGAGGAAGTAAGGAAGCGAGGAAGTGAGGAAGTGGTAATAGTTCCCTTTGGAACTTGGGAATTGGTTAGTAAGTTTTCTGGTGTTTGGATGTTGTTGGAAAGTGTGGTTTGGAAAATGTTATGTCTTTTCTAGTGTTTGAATGGTAATGGAAAGTAGAAGTGGAAAAGTTGACCACAAAGTTGACCGCAAAATATTATTAAAATAAAAATTAATTAAGAAAAATAAAAAATGGACTGTAATTAGAATGCAAGTGAGATTTACATGACCACAAAATTAACTGTAGCACTCTGGAAGTGAGGAAATGGTTGTGTAAAAGAAAGAAGAAAAAAGGAAAAGGGTTTTCTTATTTTCCTTTTCCGGTGTTTGGATATAGATAAGGAAGTGAGCAATTATACTTCCCATTTCCTTACTTCCGCCCACTTCCTTGCAACCAAACACGCGCTCGTGTTCTTCTATGGATAATGCGAAATCCCTTTTCTTGATACGGGACAACCTTGTCTCTAACTCGCAATATAAAGGGGATTGCATTCGAAGAACTAAACCAGCAACTCTCGCTCATCTGAGTTTGTTGGAACTTATATTTTGATGATAACATTTGTGATTTGTTTTAGTGTTTGTGTTGCCATATTTTTAGATCCTACAGAGTTTACCTGCAAACCTTTTTCTGATCCACTCGTCGACAATTTACTACTGCTAAAAGCTATAGCACAGAGGGATTTTCTACAATTTATTTCTTTTCAGTACATTTCTCAGCTGTCTGCTTTCCAATTGTCAACCATAGCCTTCTCTTTATGCTGTTTCCACACACAACACTCTCATGCTGTCATGATCAATGCAGGCTCACAGCTGTAATGGAGAGAGACTTCTCTGGAATTTCCCAACAGATTCCAAGTGTTGGAAAAAAGAAGCAGAGAACCATATCATGAAGAGCATAAACCCATGATCCTAGCATCCATAAAGAAAAGCACAAGTAAAATGCAAGTTGTGTGTACTATGTAATTGGAACCCCACCTTCTCATTGAAACATACTGAATGAACTTGCACCAGCATGGCAGGTGCCACGTCTGCAGGCGGGTCCCATGTCGGTGGTCCACCTGGCACTAGCTCAATAATGAGAAAAAAGCTTCAAGGTATTGTCTCAGTGCACTGTCCTTTGGGCTCCCCTTTTGCACTTCATTGTTCTCATTTGTGCTTCATCATCACATTTTCAGTTTGCTAAAATGTAAATAAAATATATTACGCGGCGATTATCATAACTTCAGAGTTCTGATGAAGCTTCAATGTAAGAGCATAATTATCTTTTTGAGGACATAGGCCATGACAGAAATGAAAATTTACATGACCTAAGCCCAAAGGACTTCAGAGTGGCTCTAGTAATGAGATGAGAGGTTTTGCTCATGTTCAAGGAAACATGAGAGAGAGAGAGAGAGAGAGAGAGAGAGAGAGAGAGAGAGAGTCTATGAATTATATCAGAATGATATCAGAGCCGTCTAGATTCATATTCCATGAGACACACCCTACGAATTATAACTTCGGAGTTTTGATACAATAGAGCACATTAAACGATTAGTTTGGACATTAAGAGCAGAACCACATGATTGTTTGCCCTCTAGATTGTCCAAATGAAGTTCATTTGACCTCATGAACAGTTGAGATCCAACATGGACCTTCCTTCCAATATTCCTTCTCTCTGTGATCAACTCATGACTCAGAGAAGATATGTAACCCCAGGTGATATATACCCCAAGGACAGATCAGGGGTGAAGTACAGAAAAAACCCATGAGCAGAGTTCAAGTAGAAACAGAGAGCATGTGCATGTTCTGAATCCCTCATCAACCCAAAAATAAACAAAAAACAGAGAGTTGTTTGTGTATGTAAGTTGCCAATTTTTTCCCCCTTTTTTTAATAATTAACTACTACCATTGTTTAGTATGTTACCTAAATTTTTGCCATTGCAATATACAATGAGTTATTTGTCACTTTTATTTGATAAATAATAGATCATGATCTTGTTGCTAAAATTAAAACCACACCTCCTCACTTGCCCTCCAATTGGAAAGACTGTCAAATGTTTGTGGTTATGATCTTGTTGATTTGTAACATATTTGTAGATCTCTACCTAATTTCTTTACTATATGTTTGCAAATATAATCATTTCTTTTTTCAATTTGTTTTTTGGGGGGAGGATATCTTCTTTGATGTCATTTGTTGCCTATTTTTCTTTGACTGAATCATGTTGATTTTCCAGGGAAGTCCCATGATCACAATTTTCTTCTATATCATCTTGAATATCTTTTTGCCCAAGCTCCTCTTGATTTCCCCTTTATTTGAATACAAACATGCCATTTTATACACATTGGAGATTTTTTTTAAAAGGTGAGTAAACTTAATTTATATCTATTTTTGAAAAAAAAACTTAATTAATAATTGTAGAAACAAATGTATAACAGGAAAAAGAAAGAAAATTATAGTGCTAGAACTCAAGGAGTAAGAGTAAAATTAAAAAAAAAAGGAAAAAAAGGATTAGTGAGATGGCCACAATTCTGTTTTTCCAAATAGATGCTTTTGGCATGTAATGAGTCTTCTATAATTTTAACAAATAATTTTGTAAAACTCTAAAAAAAATTCAATTTCATGAGAAATCACAATCTAAAACTATTAATACTATTCTGGTGTAAGAATCTGAAAACACTCATTTTTACCATTAAATCTTAATTATAAGCAAGTATCCAGTGCTCTGGAGGTATACCACGCCTTGTCTTTTTTGAGCCTCCAAGAACATTTTATAAAACTTTTTGACCCCCCGAATTTGGAGTATCCTACTTTTTGATTCACACGGTCCAACAAGCAACTGATATTTCACGATCAAATATGTAGTTACTGCTTGTAGTAGTGGTCTTTATATCCCGTATTAACAATCGAAAGATGGTCGAAAGAAAAAATCTCTATTTGATGGGGGCTTCTTTCTATGCCTATGAATTCCATCAGACTCATAAATGAGACATTGAAAGAATTATTTTGGTATTCCAATATCAATACGTTGATTATTTCGCTCATATATCTTCCAAAATAAATTTTTTTTTCCCTGAGAGTTGTTTCAGGGATCCACAAGAGAGCACCTGAGTCTCCCAATAAATAAAAGGTGTATCATGCCTAGATCGAATCGGGGTACTCGATCTTTCTAATATATCACATATCTCTTCAAAGTCCTTTCTCTCATGTGCAACATAGAATAAATTTTCCTCTAATTACATCTTAATCCTCCTGTCAACCCTAAACAAAGATTAACCTAATCCACCCTTTCCCTTTAGACCAATCATCCTTCCTCAACTAACTCCACATCACCCCCCTGTAATCCCTAAATTAAGACAAGCCCCCATTCCCATATTAAAGAAATTGGATAACACATTTTCCAAATTTTGGCAATTTTTTTTTTTACCCAAAAAGAAAACAAAAATATAATATCTTACTTTTTCATTTTTTTTTTCAAAATAAGAAATAGGAAGAGTTTAAAAAAAAAAAAACGCTTTATTTCTCTCTTTTTCTCAAAAATGGAAGAAGGGAAGGAAAGATTCGTCTCCCCAACCTCTCCTCCTCCTCCTCCTCCTTCGTCGCCGTCCCATGAACCCCTCCTCCTCCTCTCTCGGGCCGGGCGCCACGGCCCCAAGATCCGATAACCAATGGTGATGCATCCGAACCCGTTAACTCCCTCCCCTCCTCCTTCGGATCCGATGAGCTGCTGACGGGTCGTCGTCGTCGTCGGTGCCGGCGAGTACGATGCAGGTTCGGATCTCGCCGAGCATGAGAAGCATCACCATCATATCGTCGTCGTCGGTGTCGTCAGCGTCCCATCACCACCACCAGCGCAATGGAGCGTCGTCAATGGCGGGAATGAGAACGGGCTCTCGGATTTGATGAAGGTTAGGATTGCCCCTCGTGGATTCTCGTATAGGACCCTCTTCCACACGATCCTCATCCTCGCCTTCCTCCTGCCCTTCGTCTTCATCCTCACTGCCGTCGTCACCCTCGAGGGCGCCAACAAGTGCTCCTCTTTTGGTAACCATTTCGGTTCCTTTTGTTGGTTGTTTTGATTGATTTCTTTGCATTGTCAATTGGGTCTTGTTCAAGTTTGGATTTTGACCCATTTATTTCTCTGATGGATATGGAAAATGGGAGAATCAGCTGGATTGTGGGTTCTTGCTCAATTGGGAACTTATGCGGTTTGTCATTGTATGAAACTTTTTGAAAGTTATGTGAAGTTTGTCTTAGGATGGTTGATTTAGTACCATTGGGTGGGACTAAACTAATGGTCTTTAAGGAAAAAATTATGAGATTTGGATACGTATAAAGTCATCTAATTTATCAAATTTGGGTAAATGAGCTGAATGGGATCAGGATGCCTGATGTGACTGAGGTTAATGTTCCTACTTTTTGTTCACTGAATTATTTAACTTTCTGAATTTGGAAGATACTTTGTTTCCAGCACTTGTTTGAATTTAAGTAGGGGAGATTTTGTAGATTTAGGATGTTGACCCCTTTTTTGAAGGAAATTTGAACCTTTTCTTTTGCGGTGTGAAGTTTAATAGTTTGTACTTTTAGAAATATGCTGAATTGGATTGGGATGTTCTAGTTCGAGCTTTGGAATTCTGATGGAATGGAATTTACTTTGAAATTAGGGAGCTAGTTTCAGCTAGATTGAGATGTTGTCCTTGTCTTATGGCATCCATTAGGCTGGGAAGGACTTTTGGTTTTTCGCTGTTTGATATATGCTTAGTATATTTCATGTTTTGTAACACTGTTTTGGTCTTAATGGTGGTCTTTTCTTAAGTTCGATTAATTACCTGGTTGAATGGCTGTGGAATGTATATGCGGAAGCTGTGCTGAACTGGGTTGGGATGACCTTTAAATCCTTCAAATGTCTCAAGTTTGGAATTGACCTTAAACGATATGATTATGATTCAGGTTGATATTTTTCTACCTTCATGGGATTTGTTCCTTCATTGGGTTTAAATTCTTTAGAGTGTTAGTCCATTTGAAATGTGCTTGATATATTTGGTGGGCTTTGTTCATGTTGGGGCTCTTGTCGAATCTTTATTGGCATCAGAATCCAATTTTTAAAGTTTGGAAGCTACGTTGAATTGGATACTGACGGCATATTGCCTTTTGGTATCCTCTCTGTCTCATTAAGATTGAAATAAATTTATGTTTTAAACTTTAATGAGGGATTGACACTTTGCCACAATTCTAGGATTTAAGTTTGAATTTATGAATTTTCTTTTTTGGCTGGGACTTCCATAAACCGGATGGATATGAGAGTTAATTATGTGAATCTAAAAGCTGCACCATGTTGAGGTGGGATGGGCTTCTCACCATGTGGCATTCTTCTTATGCCTGTAAATGTTGAAGCTGCTTACGAGTTCCCAACCTTTGATTTCGCTAATACTTGTTGCCATTAGTCTGCTTGCATTTTGGCAACTTTTTTCTACCTTTGGAATAAGATTGAAATTTCTTCTGGTCTCCCGCTTGTCAATTATGTATTTTTTTTTTTTTTATCCCCATTTTATTTCTTTTTTTGCCCCTTATTTCTTGACTCGAGTTGGGTATTTGCTCTTTTTCTGATTGTTTAATGGTACTGAATTATTTGAATTTGAAAGCCATGATGAGTTGGGTTAGTATGGCCTTTGTAACTGTCCAGCATCCTTTTATTGCCTCTAAAGATCACATTTTTCTAGAGTTTTGCTAGAATTGTTTTTTTTTCTTTTTTCTTTTTACCGACCAAGTTGTTGCGAGTTCATTAGTTTGTCCTGGGCATTTGGCTTTTGTCTCCTTAATTTCAACCTTATAACTTTGGAACCATACCCCACATTTTTGAAGGGTGTTGGCATTTGTTAGTACTTATGGTGCAGTCTTCGTAAAATGGCTTTGAGAAATTTAGTAGCATATGTTGGATTGGATTCTTGTAATATTAGTGTAGACTATATATGTCCCATGTTCTTGTTCAATGAGTTTACATATTATATTATTACATTTACATTGTTTATTCTGTTAAAGTTTTTTTTCCCTCATCTAGGTTGGCAGATTATGTTGATTGCTGTGGTATGCTAAATATTTTTTTGTCAGTGTAATGCTCATATCTGACCTGCAAAATATTCTTTCTTTCAGATTGTTTGGGAAGGCGACTTGGACCGAGGCTTCTGGGCAGGGGTGGAGATGATTCAGTGGTGAGTTTTTTGTGTTTCTAGTAATTTATAACCACCAACTTTGGTATTTTTTCAAGGAATAGAGCATGATGTGTTTTTGAACAAGTAAACCCTGAAAGAAATTTACTTAAACCTTGTTGATGGATTGAATTTGAACAGAGGCTTGTAAGAGATTTGTACAAGATATTTGAGCAAGTAAATCTTGAGGAAGTTCCAGTTGGAGCCAAGTTGCCAGAATCGTTCAGTGAGTTTCTTTCTGATATGAAGAAAACCAATATGATGCCAAGACATTTGCTATAAAATTAAAGGCCACGGTATGCGATTAACTATCTTTTATCAAAGTTTTCCTTTTCTACCTTGTGACTAAGCATTCTTATAAAAGTAAAAAGGGGGTATCACATCACATGTTTTATTGGCTGCAACTTTCCTAATTGTTTAGGTTTTGTTCCTCTCATCCGCATAAACATATTTCTCGTAACTGAAAGAAAATTTATGATGGTACATTAACTACAAGGCAACACTATCTTAGAACTCAGTACTCATTATCTATTAACAAATTATTCTATCATATGTATTGTTGCAACATCAAAAGTCATATTACTAAGCGGAAACTTTATGTTGAATTGATTTCCTTTTGGAATATTGAACTGATCGGTAAGCATGTTAATGAAATGCATGTTTACAACAGATCCTATCCTTTGTAGTAAATAGAGATTTTGGTATTTTGTTATTGTTGCACACATCTTTCTGTTTCCGGATCACTATTCCTTTTGGGGTTTTTAGGACGTAGGTTCCTATCGAATATTTCTAACAAACTAGTGTTGGATATTAGCCCCTCACAATAGGCACACTTGAAAACAACCCTCAAGTTAGTAGCCATTTCAGAAGAAGAGAAGATTCTATTAAATTTAACGGATTTTTTCTATGGACAAATATATCCCATCCCTAACATCTCATATCCTCCTAACCTCCAAACTTTAGCCCTAACCTTTATCCCCCCCCCCCCCCCCCCAACATATTCACTTCCCTCCGACTCTCCACTGCCATCGACACCCGCACCTTTATCACCACCTTCACTACCATGACCATCATCACCTTCATCTCCACCATCACTGCCACCATAAATCACCAAGTCCACACAACCCACATTGCCATCTCTGTCATCAATCACCATCCATGTCCGCCATCATGATCGTCACCATCTCCCCCACCATCACCATGTCCTCCATTAGTCACCTCCCTCACTCGCCACCATCATCATAACAAACAATCCTGCCAGCCACCATCACCATCTTCGTGCCATCAGTCACCTCCCCCTCATGCTACTGTCATATTGCCACCACCTTGTCTGCCACTATCATCACCATCTCTGCACGATTAGTCCGCACCCATGTTACCATTACCATCTCCATCACAATCACCGCCAAAATCAGTCACCATCCTCGTTGACCACCATCACCATCCACCATGCTCACCACCACAACCATTAATTTTACCATCCATTACCATCACCATCCATTATCACCAATATATAATTCTTTCTCAATATTGTTAGGTTAGTTAGGGCTTAGGAGATGAGGCAAAGAGAGTACTAGGAGAGCGAAGGGGAGGAAGAGTGATGGTGGGTTGGTGATTTTTTTCCTTTTCCTTTTTTCTATTTCGGGGATGGTGAGAAATTAAATGATGGGTAGTAATTTTGTTACCATACTATGCTTGTTTTTTTGCTAGAATTTAGGTGTAGATTTGGGTGGAAAACGAACGGAGAGACTCTTTTCTAATGGGTATCACATTGTAGTGGACTAAATCCAAATATGGATTTATTGAGGACTAATGTCCAATTTGGATATTCTTTGGTATCCAATTTGATATTCGTCGGGACCAATATCCTAAAAAGTCTTATTTTTGTAAAAATCTAATAGAGCATATCTGCTGCCAGTCATCAAATAATGCATATATGCAGTATCAATTTTCAGCAGGAATAGAAGATGAAACCGGATATAATGAATAAGATAGAAAGGTGGGAAGAGCTCCTCAATGATACTGTTTGAACTTTTGACCAAAAGCTTCAATGCTTCTCCTAAACTCAATCCCTGCCCATGTTCTTTATATATAGTCATGGAGAGAGGTGCACGAGAAAGGAATCTCTCTCTCTCAACACCCAGATCTAATCTACTCGACAAGGAATTAATCTATTTACTATCTTGACCATAGAAGGTTCTTTACAACTTAAAACTAACAGACAAAGATTTTTTTACTTTCCCCAACTATAGATGTTTCTCTCTACTTAGTTCAAACCCCTTATCTCCAGCCTACTCATTGAAATGACGAGATTTTTTGTCATGATTTTTACATTCATTTGGTATAATATGGATTTACTGTGAGTTAAAGATTTTTTTTAGGTGGTGTAAAAGGATTACTTTACCTTTTTTTTTCCCACATCAGGGGATTTACTCTGTAACATCTCTGAGTTGGTGTAGCATTTGAGCATTTGCCAACCAAAAGTAGGGGCAAAGTGTGTATATTGTACTATAATCCCAAGTATGCCCTTACACCACATATCATGATTGCCTTCTAACACTTGCTGGAAAATGGGAGGTTGGCAAGTGTAATGGCCTTTAGCTCTCCCATTTAGCCGTTCCTCTAAAAGCTTGACTAGTTTTGGAATTGCACTTTTTTTTTTGTTTTTTGATGGCTATTCCAACTGAAATTTATTCCCTTGCTGGAACTGATGTTACTTTTATTATTTGAGATTTCTTTTTTAATCTTCTTTCCGTCTATTTATTGTTTCTGTAATTTTTATTTTTATTTCTCACTAACTAGTCGCTGCTGCAGATAGAGCATATGGATAAGGAAGTAAAAAGATCGAGGTTGGCAGAACAGTTGCACAAGCATTTTGCAGCAAGTTCTATCCCGAAAGGCATTCATTGTCTCTCCTTGCGTTTGACAGATGAGTACTCATCCAATGCTCATGCTAGGAAACAGTTGCCACCCCCAGAGTTGTTACCGTTGCTATCTGACGACTCCTACAAGCATTTTGTTCTAGCCACTGATAACATCCTTGCAGCTTCTGTAGTGGTCAACTCAGCTGTGATGTCTTCTTCAAGACCTGAAAGGATCGTCTTTCATGTCATCACTGATAAGAAGACTTACCCAGGGATGCACTCATGGTTTGCCTTATATCCTGTTTACCCAGCCATTGTCGAGGTGAAAGGTGTTCACCAGTTTGAGTGGCTGACAAGAGAGAATGTACCTGTTCTCGAAGCTATAGAGAACCACCATGCTGTCAGAAACCACTATCATGGGAATCATATAATGGGTACCGATGTCACTGACAACCCAAGGGTCTTTGCTTCAAAACTGCAGTCCAGGAGTCCAAAATACATTTCACTACTGAACCATCTTCGAATATACCTGCCTGAGGTAAATGTCATCTCTGATATTTTGATGCTTATGCATGAAAATAAAATACTATTGGCAAATTGGAGTTAGATTCTAAATAATTTTGCCGCCCTGTTCTTATTGTGTGGATATAAGAGGAATTGATGTACAGGTTATACGAGTCTCGAGTAATTTAGAGAATGTGGCTAATAGTTGGATTTTGGAGAAAAATGGATGAGGTGGTGGAAAAGACATGCTACCTTAAGGTTATATTTGATTCCAAGGTCGGGAAAGTAAAGGAAATTGATTTGAAACTTGTTCTCTTGATTGGCTACTTAAAGTGGAAACGGAGAAAGTTCGAGTTATACCTTTTTTCAGGTCCATGGAAGCTTTATCCAGCTGAGAATAGTGAAATGAAAGGAAACAATTATAGTTCTTTTCTTTTTATTCCTATTTTTTTTTTGTTTTCATGATTCCTATGCAATAAAAAGCAACCTAAAAACAAATTGATATTATATACAAGCATATAAAGAAAAACAAGTATCCTTCAAGGCACTTGTGCATTACAGCAATGTGAATTGGAGATATTCACCCTTTATTAACCCATCTGTTTTCTGGACCCCCTTCCATTTAGCATGGCTGCAGAATTAGGATCTACAAGAAAAGGTAGCATGTTTTCTGTTTGGCTTCTCTGAATCAACTTGCAATTTGCTGAGATTAATGACCAGAGTACTTAAGATGTATTTCATCACTTCATTTGATATTGCAAAACCAGATTCGTTATTGACCTGCTTTGCTTTGATCTCCCTGGTTTATACTAGGGTTGGTTTTTTACTGAATGCTGATGTTATGTGCATTTATTTATCATAACAGCTGTTTCCGAATCTCAACAAGGTGGTCTTTCTTGATGATGATGTTGCTATTCAGCGTGACTTGTTACCACTTTGGGAGATTGATCTTGAAGGCAAGGTTAATGGGGCTGTTGAAACATGTAGAGGGGAAGATGGATGGGTGATGTCTAAGCGTTTCAAGACATATTTTAATTTCTCTCATCCGCTCATATTTAAGAATTTGGATGCCGATGAATGTGCATGGGCCTTTGGAATGAATGTCTTTGACTTGGCTGCATGGAGGAAGACGAACATCAGGAATACATATCATTATTGGGTGAAGGAGGTAATATCTGAATTTCACTTGCTATTCAAGCATTCTTGAAATTTACACGCAAATTGCAACTTCTCGTGTTGCTTGATGATACATTTTTAGTGTTCACCCCCAAATTTTGGAATAAACGCCTTCTTGCTTAATGATCACAAACATGCACCCTGAGTATCAGATTTCTTTCTGATTGATATGAAATAAACAAGTGCAACCCCCCAATTTCCACCTGCTTATCACCTTACGATTACATTTTGGTTGCAGAATCTTAGGTCAAACTTGACTTTGTGGAAACTCGGGACCTTACCCCCAGCATTGATAGCATTCAGGGGCAACGTGCATCCAATTGACCCCTCCTGGCACATGCTTGGGCTGGGATACCAGGAGAAGTCGAACCTGGATAGTGTCAGGAATGCTGCCGTGATACACTACAATGGACAGTGTAAGCCATGGCTAGAGATAGGGTACAAGCACTTCCAGCCTTTCTGGACAAAGCATGTAAACTACTCCAATGACTTTATAAGGAACTGTCACATATTAGAGCCTGAAGAATAGGAAGATAGCGAATATAAGAAACAGTGGAAGGAGCTGTTTTTGCAGCTTGAACACGGTATTTGTTAAGCAGTTGGCAAAGGGAATAGTTTGGTCAGGCAAGGAGTGAGATACAGTTGAAGCAAAGCAGTGCGCTCCCTATACAGTGAACGGGGAATTCAACTGCATTGCAGATGGCAAAAGAGATTCTTTTCCTTTGTATCATATTGATCCAATGAGCTACCATAGCCCTAAATATGGAATCATATTGGGTGCCCCCAGAAATTTATTGGGATCACAGAGATCAGTAAATACTGAAGCAAAGGAGCAGTTTGGACTCGCTATTGTTACTGCAAAGTATGCAGATCACAGTTTTTCCTTTTATCCTTTCTCACAAATATTTCGTTACCCAAATTTTGTTTATTTTTGGTTCTTGTATTCATCTGATTGTTTAGGGATACAACTGTATCATATCCCATTGGATTTGGGGACAGTTAGGATACTGGTTACAGTTTATGAGATATTGAAATGTGCAGATAATTCTTTGTCTGATCTTGTGTTCTCTGAAGATGTTTGTAGATGTGAGAACACATAAATCTGTTATCATTCAAAGAATTTTAAATGTTGAAGCTCGAAAAGTTCTGTTTTTTGTGAACGTTATAATGACTTGTTTTTATAGATCCAGGTGACAAAGATGTTGCTTCAAGTTTCAGTTATATTGAGTTACAATTAGAATTGCACTGTAATTTGCAAGAGGGCTAAGTTTACAAGAGTAAGTACTAGCATTAATTGCAGTGAACTGATCCAAGCGGTTAATTCTTTGTAGTGGTGATCTGAACCTTTTCCTTTACTATTATTCATTTTATTTCTGTTTTTTTAACTGTTAGTTTTTATGTTAATTATGATTTTCCCCCCCTTTTGATTACATTAAAATTTCCATCTAGGGCTAAACACTATCTCAAATCTTTTACCATCCGAAACAAGCCTAAAACACACTTGTTGGAATGGTTAGAATTTTTTTGATTTTGATAACAGATTGCAGAGTTCTCATATGTCTCAAGAAATTGTTACTTAATTAAAACCGATTGAATGAAGGTTTTTTCTCGTGATTCATGTACAAATTTTGTCTGTTTGTTCGTCTTCATTTCCGTGAGAGAGAGAGAGAGAGAGAGAGAGAGAGCTATCGCCTTGCCTCCGCTGTCACCGCCCTCCTCTCTCTATTCCCACTTCCCCCTTTCTGTCTTCTTCTTCCTCTTTTTTCTTCTTTCAAACACTCTCCTCTACTTTCTTCTTCCTTGTGCCCCCTCCACCGCTTAGATATGAAGCGTCGCAACTGGGCTTCACTGTCGACGCCCCTTCGCAGCCACCACCACCCTCTCTCTTCACTCCCATCTCCCCCCTCGTCTTCTTCATCCTCGTTCTTCCATCGCCCTCATCCGCCTTCTTCTTCCTCCTCCCCTCTCAACCGCTCAGTATACAATATTACACATTAAATCAAATAATTCAGCTCAGTGAAGCTTGAATGCAAGCACAACACAAAGATGAATCAAATAACAAGGAAAATAAAAAAATCCAATAAATTGTTTATAAAGGTTTTCCACACCCCCCCCCCCCCCCCCCCCCCCAAAAAAAAAAAAAAAAAAGAATGGAAATGCAGTGTCTATATTTTCCCCCAAAAATAGGAAAAAGAAATATAGGGGCCGTTTGTTTCGCGTAAAACTCCGTAATTCGTAAATGACTTACAACCCAGTTACAACTACGGCGTTTGTTTGGACCGTAATTCATAAAAGACTTATAGAACCCAATTTCCACTCACTTGCAACCCAATTACCACTCACTTACTGCCCAGTTACAATTAATTTTGTGGTCATGCAAATTTGTATTATTTTTTTATATTAATATTAATTTTTTTTAATATTTAGTATTTTTAATATTTATTTGTAATATTAAAACTTTTTAAATCACCAAATAGTTAATTTTTGGTCAACTTTTTCACTTACGACTTACACATTACGATAACCAAACACCGTAAAATACAATACATTTTTCCACTTATAACTTTATATTACTAACAAAACACCATAAAGCTTAACTCATTTACAACTATAAAAGACTTTACCAATTACGATTTACGAATTACCGCCAGATACGACAACCAAACAGGCCAGTGTCAAAGTAGTAATTTTTCTCTAAATTTATTTATAATTTTTGTTGTGTGTGGAAGGTGGCAGAAAGGTGCCTTTGATCGGGAGGGAATTCCAAGGGAATCGAGGCACAAAACTTAAAAAGAAATGGCGGAAACCAAGGAAGGTAGTGGCTTGAGAGAGAACCACCCTCTATTAAATAATTTCAACAATTGTGTTCTTTTGTCATCTTTGGAGATCTCAAAGGAATAAGACTCATCTACCTAAAACCGAGAGGGAGAGAGGCCCCTGAGATGGCTGGATTCATTTGATCAAATATAAATTCCTGGACTCTTGAATTCGATCCTCTCAGCTCCACTCCCTCTTATTTGGAGCGTGCCCAGATCGAGATTTTGGAGGAAATTTGCGGCTTTTGTTGGGTTCTCTGTGGGCTTGGGAGGAAACCCAGATCCTAAAATTTGAAGCAAGTTTGGATATTGTGAAGTCTTTTGATGTCTTGGGGGAAAACCCAGATCGAGATGTGGATCAAGATTGGATTTTGAGGGGTTTTCTAGTTTCTTTTCTGGAGAAAACCCAGATTGTGAATATCGTGATTTTAGGATACCCAGATTGAAATTTGGCTGCTGGTAAGAATCCTTCTCAATTTAGGTCTCTTTTTTTTGTCTGTCCAATTTTGCTATATATTTAGTTTTGTCATTTATTGTTATTATATGTATAGAAGGTAGTGAATTTTGAGTTATGCATAGCAAATTTGGAAATATATAGAAAGTAGATCTGTTGGTCAAAATGGTTATTTTGGTGTCTAAATGCCTTGTTCATTGTACATTTCTACTGAATTTGAACTTAGTTTTACCCTCTGTGTGATATATATACACGTTCATGAATAAATTTTATTTTGTTCAAAAACCCAAAAGAAGATTTTGGAGATCTGTTGGGGATGGCCGGAGTGCAAGAGCAGCTTGAGCTCAAGTTCCGGCTGCACGACGGGTCGGATATCGGTCCCAAGGCGTACCCGGCTGCCACCAGTGTTGCCACCCTCAAAGAAAGCATTCTTGCTGAATGGCCTAAAGGTTGGTTGGTCTGATCACATAATCCTTATTGTCATGTATGCTAAATGTTGGAATTCTATGTGGATTAAAGCTGTTCCTAATTGTTATGTAAGATTATGTATCGGTATTTCATAAAATTGTTGGATGCTGTATTATTTCAGTTGCTAATGTTAGGGGAAGAGAAGGATTATTTCCTTTTTTCTTATTTTATAGTCAATCCTGTCATCTACTACAGTATAGGTCTTGAATGTGTGTGTGTGTGTGTGTGTGTGTGTGTGTGTGTGTGTTTAACGGCAGGTTATCCTTCTCTTTTTGTTGCAATGAAGTTTGGATGTACAAGGACTATTATACAGCCACACACGCATTACAATGAGATGGTGTGAGATGAATAAGTTTAAACGCGAGATGGTTAATTTCAACCATTAAATATAATTGAGCGGGTGAGATGTATTGACTTTAAGCAAGGAAGACTCATCTCCCTCAAACTCTCCTATAATCTTAGCAGGGAAAAGAAACAAGGAAAAAAAAATCTTGCTGAAGCAGTAGCCCGACTAGTTCCAACCCTCTTCCAAGTTCAATCTAAAATTTCCTAAAATTTTTTGCCTAAAAACTTGAATATAATTTATGTGAGTAAAAATTACCCCTCCATCTTCCCTTGCTTTGGTACTCTACTTTTGCTCTATAGGATAATCTGAAAACCTAGAGTTGGTGAGATATATATTAGTTGGTACTTGAAAATGGAGCATGCAAATAGCCTCAAAATGGTTGCAGTGATCGGGCAAAAAAACTACTTGATGAAATTGGAATTAGTTGATTTGAAGGTATTCAAAGTAGTCTGAAATTTTCCTTAAAAGTTCTTGTACTCCTTGATTTTTTTTTCTGAATGATATCATTAACAATTAAAAGGCATATTTTACTTTCCCCCCTTTCTTCTGCTTTTTTTTTTTGTTTTTAATGCTGCTGACCTTATTTTGCTGGCTCTCATACTCAACTTTTCTCCCCTGATAATATTGGAGGTGAGTATTGTCCTCTACATGTTTGAGGTTTTTCTTGAAAGAATGACAATAAATAAGCAAATTGTGTCGAGCGAGGAAATGTTTGTTAGCAAAAATAAGATTAAGGATGGACAATTTCTTTTGTTTAAGTATTTGAGAATGTATTAAGAAGGACTAGCACTAAAGTACCGTGCAACCTGATAAAACGGGAAGAAGGATTGACAAGTTCTTTCATTGTACTTTTTCATTAAAAATATCCTTTTTCTGTGGACTGATATAATTAGCGGCAAGATCTGAATTCATATGATAAACATGACCATTTAAATCTATTGAAAAGCCAAAAAAAATCAAGATTATATTTGAATATTACTTCATCAAGAAAAACTTAGAACAACAAACAGTTAAATTCGAGATTAAATAGGTTTAACATATTACCACTTTAAATAGAGCTGCTACCAAAATCATTGTAAGTTGTGAACAAAACCAGCATCCAATCTACAAGAGTCTAGAAATTCTTCATGTTCGAAATCTGCTGGATCAATTAACAATAACAGCGTCCTGCAGACCGCAAAAAGCGGCCTCAAAATCTGACAAGTAACTTAAGGGAAACTATATGTCGTTCCAGGTTACAAAGAACATAGCAAAAGCTTAGGCTGGTATAAATGCTTATATTTTAGTGAGCATTAGAATAAAATTTGCATTGAGAACAAACATGGTGTACTGGTGTAGTTCAGGCTTCATTTGATTAGTGGGAGAAGATAGCTAAGGGAAGTGGACTAGGATTGGAGGAAGGAAAATGCATGCTTTAGCTATTGAGATCAAGAGTGGATGGATCTGAGTGGTGGAGAGATGGAGATAAACCCAAAAAAAATTCCGAGGAAGAGAGGGCGTGAGCCAACTAATCCTGAAGAGGAAACAGTGTTAGAGGGCAGCGGGTTTTGGAGGCTTGAGAACGCTGGTGAGATTTGAAAATGAGTTTAAGCTTCTGCCTTTTAAGTCAATGCATCTCTCCCATCCAATTATATTTAACAGTAGAGATTAACCATCACACATTTAAGTTATTCATCTCACTATCTCATTGTATCATGACTATACACACACACACCAAACAATATGTATATTAGCAGACAGCTGACAGTCTCTCTCAGCCTGCGGTGACGTGACACATTATTAGCCACACCAATAAGTTGCGGCCAGCCTATTGAAACAAGTGAAATTACTAAATGCCCCGCCGTAAAAGATAGTTGTCCCGTTATTGTTCATTATTATTTTTTCCTATTTCTTTTTTCGCGCGTTATCAGATTTAGGTTTGAGTTTTACTGTCAGAAAGTTTTTCTAAAAAAAGCGGGATTCGGATCAGGTTTTTTCCTTTTTTTTTACTTTACAGACCTAAATCTCCAAACTCTTCATCGTGATCTCCTTTTCTATTTTAATGGCGACCGCCGACCAGAACACATCTCCTACTAATTCAGGTTGCCATCGTACCCGATCTCTTTCTCCCGATCTAAATATGAACCATATATCATCGTGTTCTACTTTCTCACAGGATATTGAAAATCTTGAAGGGTTGAGATCTTTGGATGCTGATCAAGAGGTTTTCATTTTTTTAATTTTTCTCGCAATTTCTTATATGTAAAAAATCTTGGGTAACATAGATGGAACTGCGACCTAGATTACGTTTTACAGAACAATAATCACTTTTACCAAAGTCGTTTTTTAGTTAACAATTGCACAGTTGTTAACTGCGATCTCAGTGACAGTTATTTAAATTGAAAACTACCTGTTTTTTCATATATACTAAATTGTAAGAACAGCGACTAAGGTCGCAGTATATATTAAAATAATTTTTTTAATAGTCACAACTATCTTTACAACTGCGACCTTAGTCGCAGTTTTATTTATTATAGTTTAGACGTGTGATTTTCAATTATTTCTTTTTATTTTCAATTATCTGTTTTTTCTCATATACACTAAATTGTAAGAACTGCGACTAAGGTCGCAATATATATTAAAACATTTTTTTTTCAGTTTTTATAGACATCCTAAAGTATGTGGTTATGATCACTTTTTTTAATAAATTATGTCTCAGTATCTATATAACTGCGACGTTACCTGCAGTCTGTAATTACTTTGCATGTGCGACCTTTTGCTCAGTCCTTTAATATTTAAGGACTTTGACAGAGATCGCAATATTACAAAATATCTTGCAAAAAACCTGGACATACTGAAAGCAGCGACTACGGTTGCAGTCATTTATTCAATAATCACAACTATCTTTTACAACTGCGACCTTAGTCGCAGTTTTATTTATTATAGTTTAGACGTGTGATTTTTAATTATTTCTTTCTATTTAGTTCAATAATTTATTTTGTAGGATCTGAATTTATATGGAGAAATGTCTGGAAGCTTAGTTATTCTTTTAGGACAACAATTTTTCTCAGACGATGAAGCATACAACTTCTACAATGCTTATGCAAGGAACAGAGGTTTTGGCTTAGAAGAAAAGGAATAGATAAGTCACGTAGGCCTCCTCATGAAGTTATTTATAGAAAATTTTATTGCAATAAGGAGGGTGTGAAGAAGTTGTGTGACAAAAGACAAGATGGGCTTACAATCAACCGTCGAATCGACACTAGAGTTGAGCGTCCTGCTGAGATGCATGTACGTCGTTTATTATCAAACGAAGATTTTGGGTTGTCACCAAGTTTGTTGATTCTCATTCACATTATTTATCAAGCCCGGATAAGGTCCATCACGTTTACTCTCACGAGACACATTGATCAAAGATTAGAAGAAGAATTATGACCAATTTGGTTGATGTAGGAATTTGTCCTTCAAATATTTTCCGTGTTGTCAATGCAATGAAGCACAGAGAAGGTTGTGAAGGAGTAAGCCTGCAACAAGTTATTGATTTTATTCGACACCGTAAAAATAACATTGGCCATGGGTTTATTTTGATCATCAAATATTTTCAAGAAAAAGCTGAGTCCGATCCAGATTTTTTCTTTGCAAGTGAAGTTAATAATGAAGACATGTTTAGAAGCATTTTTTGGGCTGATGGAAGAGCAGTTTTCTCGTATGAGTTTTTGTGATGTAATTGTTTTTGATACAACATACATGGACTAATCACTTGAACCTGTCATTTGCTCCATTCACTAGAGTGAATCATCATCGACAGTCAATTTTATTTGGTTGGTATTGCTTGCGGACGAGCAGAGGGATACATTTGTTTGGCTATTCAATAAAAGGCTCAAATGCATGCACAGAGTTTCATCAAAAGTGATTATTACTGAGCAGGATGCCCAAATAGGTGATGTCATCAAGATGGTATTTCCAACTGTTCGGTACCGTTACTGTTTTTGGCATGTAAGGAAACATATTGCCAGACAACAAATCCCCCTAATGAACAAGTATGGGGAAGATTTTGCCTCTGATTTTCATCTGTGGTACATCTCCCGTGATATAAGCTCATGCGAGGAACGATGGAGATTGATGAAGGAAAAATATCATATAGAAGAAGAAGACAGTTGGTTGATGAAGATGTACATATTGCATAAAACACTGGGTTAATGCTTATCTAAAGAATATTTTCTGTACTGGAATGACAACCAAGTAAAGGTTTGAGAGTATTAATTCATTCTTTGATGGCTTTGTGAATGTAAATACAAAACTAGTTGAGTTTGTTCACCAATACGATAAAGTTGTCGCTGCCTGTCGTAGTTCTGAAAGTCAACAAGATTTTCGGGGTTTAAATTCTGTGCCCAATTGTAAATTGAATCCATATCAGATACAAGTTTAAAAGTTGTATACCACGGAGATTTTTCAGTTGTTACAAAAGAATGGACAGTTGTAATGACACTCTTTTTGGAAGAGTTGGAACATGATGGACCTGGAGCAAAATATTTGGTTGGTAAATTTTTAAAATCAAAAGACACTTGAGAAAATGTCAGTTATGAGAATTCTGGTGAACTTAACGTGTCTTGTAGTTGCGCATTATTCGAAACAGAGGATATCCTTTATAGACATATTTTGTGCATTTTATGGCGCAATCACGTTACATATATGCTAGAATCCTATATACTACAGAGATGGAGGTTGGATGCTTTTACAAGAATATTGCAATTGAAAATGACATTAGACATTTTCCCAATCAAGGCACACGAGGGACTGCTCACTGCGATCCAAATTTAATGCATGATGTCCGATTTGAATATCCATCTTTCAAAGTTGGATGCTGTGTTGGAAAGATTTGCCGCAGAAACCAGTAATGAATGTAAATCCAAGACAGTAAATGATCAATCATCTCAGTCTGAAACAAATATTGGTTCCAGTGGATCAGTTGTGGTTTTGCGAGATGGTGAAAAATTGACTGTACGCGATCCAACTGGTCCTGTACCAACCAAGGGGAGGCCTAAAGGTGCATTTAGGTTAAAGTCTGGTTTTGAAGATTCTTTAACACAGAAGGAAGTGAAGCATCGAAAGTATGAAAACTGTTAACAGCTGGGTCATTACAGGACTGGTTGTCCATCATTGGTATGAAATTAAACCTGTTATAGAATTTAATTTTAAGTTTGATGTTCAAACATTTACGTTTCTTTTTTACTTGCAGAGGAAGTACTTTATTCGTTTCAGGTAGCCGCAACATGAAACTACTTCCTCTGCAAGTTAAAAATAATATAAATGTTTGAAACATCAAACTTAAAATTAAATTCTATAACAGGTTTAATTTCATACCAATAATGGACAACCAGTCCTGTAATGACCCAGTTGTTGACAGTTTTCACACTTTCGATGCTTGAGTTCCTTTTGTGATAAAAGAATCTTCAAAATCAGACTTTAAACTGGATGCACCTTTAGGCCTTCCGTTGGTTTGTACAAGACCAATTAGATCGCGTACAGTCAATTCTTCACCATCTCGCTAAACCACAACTGATCCACTGGAATCAATATTTGTTTCAGATTGAGATGATTGATCATTCACTGTCTTGGATTTACATTCATTACTAGTTTCTGCAGCAAATCTTTCCAACACAGCATCCAACTTTGAAAGATGTATATCCGAATAGAACACCATTTCAAAAATTGCATTAAATTTGGATCGCAGTGTTCACAGTCTAGCAGTCCTTCGCATGCCTTGATTCGGAAAAAGTCTAATGCCATTTTCAATTGCAATATTCTTGTAACGAGCATTCAATCTCCATCTCTATAGTATATAGGATTCTGGTATAAATGTAACGTGATTGCGCCACAAAATGCACAAAATATGTCTACAAAGGATGCCCTCTGTTTCGAATAATGCGCACTACAAGACACGTTAAGTTCACTAGAATTTTCATAACTGACCTTTTCTCAAGTGTCTTTTGATTTTAAAAATTCACCAACCAAATATTATTCCTGGTCCATCATGTTCTAACTCTTCCAAAAAGAGTGTCATTACAACTACCCATTCCTTTTAGAACAACTGAAAAATCTTCGTGGTATACAACTTTGAAACTTGTATTTCATATGAGATTCGATGTACAATTGGACACAGAACTTGTTGACTTTCAGAATTACGACGGGCAGCAACAACTTTATCGTATTGGTGGACAAACTCAACTAGTTTTGTGTTTGCATTTACAAAACCATCAAAAAAGGAATTAATACTTTCAGACTTTTAACTGGTTGTCATTTCAGCACAGAAAATATCCTTTAGATAAGTATTAACCCACGCAATATGTACATCTTCAACAACCGTCTTCTTCTTCTATATGATATTTTTTCTTCATCAATCTACATCGTTCCTCGCATGTGCTTATATCACGGGAGGTATACCACAGATGAAAATCAGAGGCAAAATCTTCCTCATACTTGTCATCCCCCTCCTCATAATTGTTCATCAGGGGGATTTGTTGTTTGGCAATATGTTTTCTTACATGCCAAAAACAATAATGATGCCAAGTAGTTGAAAATACCATCTTGATGGCATCACCTATCTGGGCATCCTGATCAGTAATAATCACTTTTAGTGCAACTCTGTGAATGCATTTGAGCTTTTTATTGAATAGCCAAACAAATGTATCGCTCTGCTCGTCCGCAAGTAATACACAACCAAACAAAATTGACTGTCGATGATGATTCACTCCAGTGAATGGAGTAAAGGGCAAGTTCAAGTGATTAGTCATGTATGTTGTGTCAAAAATAATTACATCACAAAAACTAAAATACGAGGAAATTGCTCTTCTATCAGCTCAAAAACGCTTCTAAGCATGCCTACATTGTCAACTTCACTTGCAAAGAAAAAATCTGGATCAGAGACTCAACTTTCTTAAAAATATTTGATGATCGAAATAAACTCATGACTAGACTTGATGCCTCTTGTATAGGGATGCCATAATGTCATAGCACAACGGTGTTATTTTTTCTGGTTTGCACACTTTTGGTGTGTGATGAGGCTTCATAAAGTTTCTAGCAAGGATCAAGTGTCAATAGAACCAGAAATGTGATGCCATCATATAGGATGATTTTCATAGCGGTAAATGGGATGTATTATTTCTATATTTCTGTGCACTTTATGATTTTTTTTGGGCTACTCCTTTCTTGATATTGATGGCCAATTAAGAATATCAGATAAGCGTGCAAGGTTGTTGGTGAAGCTTGTAGTATCTAAATATATTACTTCTGTTACACACAGTATAAGCATGGAAATATATATTGTTTCTGACATTCTGCTTTATCATCATCATATTTGTTTGGTCAAATATTGTGCTAATTCTATTTTCTCTTTCACTGTTTGCATGTATTTAGTTACATGTTTCATATTTGTCATTTTCTTTTCAGATATCTATTATACCTCTTAGTTATACTTTTCAGGTCCACTGCCCTGGCACTTTTTATTGGATTTCTTTTATTATATGTTGTTTATTGCTTGTTAATGAATTAATTCTTGTAATGATCAGGCAAATGAGAGGAACATATCACTGTTATTTTCCTTTTCTTTTTCTTGCTATTTATTTACTGAATACTTATACGTAGAAAAGTATATGTTGGGGCTATTGCCTTGCATCAAGCATAGGAGTATCAATAGAAGTCAATAAAGCTCTAGGCAGAGATTTGAGAAGCAACAGAATGAAGAAAACCCATGATAGCATAGGTATAGAGGGAAAGTAATCAGCCCATGAGAAACTGATCTGCTCCAATCCTACAAGTGCAGCTGCCTTTGCAGTTTTCCTCTTCTGGATGATTTGGATAGACCAGTTTGGAAATAAGTTATCCTAATCAATAGAACCCAATATTTGTCACGGGTATGATGCAAAGCTTGAAATCTTGGTATTGCCCTGCAGGTTTTGGTATCAAATCGCAATTTTGGCAATAATCGGCTGTTTCGTAGCAGTCATATTGGCAATATCGAGTATCGTCTGTGTTGCATCGGCCATATGGGTATTGGCTATACATATTGGTATCGTGTGATGTTTCAAACCATGTGCGATATTTCAAATCATGGTATGATGCTACTTTAAGGGAGTTTCAGCGTATGTGGATACCTATTTGTTTATGTTTCTTATTTTGTAGGGTTGTTGGAGGATTTAGAATTCCTTATGAGTACCATAGAGATTTGGATATGTAGATTTTGATGCTAGGTAAGGTGGCAAAGAGAGAAGGAACCAGTACAGAAGGCAGTGGTGGAATATTTTATAAAGATCAAGGGAAGGTGACATCAATTGGTTATGCTTCAGGGTTTGGGTTTGTGTGCTCTTATGTACTCTGTGTTGATGTAAAAATCTCTCTATTGCTCTCTTCGCTCCATGTTGATAGTGAAAATCTCTTCTAATAATCTCCCTGTGGATGCACACTTAATTTGGCTGAACCACGTATATTTTAGGTTGCTTTTTCTGGTCTGTTGTTGCTTGATAATCTTGTATGCTCTTTCAGTATTTCCTATGGCATTAAGATCGCTCTTCTGCATGACTGAAAACCAAAATATGCCGACATTGTCGGTCCTATTCCTTTGAGAAGCATGTCTTTCCAATTCTTTTAGAAACTGAAAACTGGAGACTGTCTTCTGTGGCTTGTGGAAGGATTTTGATAAGTAGCAACAACCAGGTGTTTCCAGGTCAGGTTTCCTGTTTCAAAATGCAGAAAGTTAAAAGAGCACAAGCTAGTTTCTTTTAGCTTCTGACTTTCCACTGGCCAGGTTTGCTTCAAACTTTTTGGGTGGGTTTTCACTGACCAGGTTCAGATGTGCGAGGCCATGACACAGTAATTTTGTTAGTTTCTGATTGATACTTTTGGAAACTTAAACATGAAATCTATATTTGAACCTATTTATTTAATATTTCACTATTATAGAGTTAGCTGCTGGCTTGGGAGTTTTTATTGTCTGGGTTTTCCCATACGAAATTTGTTGCGGAAACCCAATGAGCTAGTTTCTCTAAGAAAGTTTCTTGGTTTCCGGTGGTTCTGATAGTTTCTTCTTGCCAAGCTGAGCCTGAGCATGTGACATAAGCTTAAAAGTTGTTGAACAACAATATAGATGACAAGGTTTTGTGGTTTAAATGTTTGACAACACAGAATTTAGCGTGATGTATATGACAATATGTGGTTACGCAGGTGGTAACATGGTAAAACTTCAATACTTGCAGAGTAGCAATAAGTCTCTTTGTAATCCCAGAAGATAATTCTCTTTGTAATGGAAACTACTGGATAAGGTTTTAAGGAGATCAAAGTTGATTCCACGATTGCTTGAGAGAGGTCATAGTTGAAGGTATTCAGCCAACTGTCTTTAGTGGAATTATCTCCATTCTTGGGAGAAAGGGCTGGGAGTTATCACCTTATTTATTTTTTAATTAAAGTGGGGTGGATATTTTTTCACTAAGAAGACTGCAACAGTTACTGAAAATCTTGTCGAGAGCAATTTTTGTAATGATTTGATGGTAAGAAAAGATAATAGCTATGTTGCCTAGATGCACAGACATGGGTCGCAAACACGGCAAGACATTGGTACATGATATTTAAAATCTTAAAAAAGCATAGAATACAGATATATTTTGACATGGTAACAAATAATATTGTATATACATATTTATGTAAAGAATTTGGATAAGACATAATGCAACCTCTATCTTCATAAAAGCAAATTATATGAAATGCAATCATATAAACCCTAAATCACCAATCATTTGAACCATGAAAACTAAGCACCATCAGGCCTGAATCCAATTGATTCATGCTGGTTTGAGGCCAAACAAGTGTTGAACGACATGCAGGTATCACTTGTCACTGCAGATATATGTCAGACACAGACATGGATACATCCAGCACGTCGGGTGCAACATAGGATAACATGAATGAAAGGAAAGCTCATTTCATCTTGGTAAGTATGGATGATAAAAACATCAATCTTCGTAAGGTAACTAGAGAGAGAAGGGATACTAGAAGTCATTAAATATAGGAATGCATTAAACACTTTCTTTGTATCCAATGCTTGAGAAGGAATCTGATCTAGTTGCTAAGAAACAGTCCTGCATCTATATAAGGCATTAATTGCATCATTAGATTTGATTTCAGCAGACATGGATAAGGCTGTGGGTCAGCTATATAGCTTGGGAAGGGAAATTAAGAAATCAGAAGAAATTTCTACAATAGAACAGATCAGCTATTTCAGTTATGAAGCACAAGCAAGAAGGATATGCCCGCAGACACTATAAAAGTTTTTCGTTGGTTGGAAGGCTGAATGCCAAGCAATCATATGAAGTGATCATGGGTGTACTTTTTCCTTGCTGGCAGTGAGAAAATATGAAAGATTGCCAAATTTAGAGGATCATGTAGATAGCTATATGGCAAAGTCATCTCACACCCATTGATTTGGTTTTA
Organism: Agave tequilana; assembly: GCA_038442645.1. NCBI lineage: Eukaryota > Viridiplantae > Streptophyta > Magnoliopsida > Asparagales > Asparagaceae > Agave > Agave tequilana. Next base: position 148,068 of record JAVJIF010006065.1, on the reverse strand, counting down.
TTTTGGGATCCATCACCAATGAGTCCACAGATTAAATCATGGATTCATGAGAAGTCACTATTCAAGATTTGCAGCAGGTTACTATAATAAGGTGTTTCCATGCATTTCTTTAAGCAGTCATCCCATTATTTTCTTGTTCCTTATCTTTTCATGAATCCATTTCAAATCTGATTGAAACTGTGATAAATACAATGATATATGTTTGAAGTCACTGTAAAATTAACAAAAGTAAATGTAGCTGATACCAAGATGGCAAGTTAGTTATATCTGTATGTCACAAAGTGTGTGTGTGTGTGTTGGGTTTTTTGTGGTTTTGGGGTTTCAGCGCTTACTCGCATAAATCTTTGGTTGTACAACATTTTCAGCGCTTACTCGCATAAATTTAATGTCAGAATATTTGTTAGATTTGCAACTGTAATACATACGTGATACGTACCTTAGAAATTTTTGTACTTTTGGTTAGGGGCGGAGAGCACTCCTCCTCCCTCGCTCCCTCCCATTAACAAGTCTTTGCATGTATGTGCACAATTAGTTACCTTCCTGCAGGCAGTCTAACATCTGTTGATAAATAATTGGGGTTGCCCATGTGCCATCTCTCTTTGAATCTGGAAGGAGCACATTCCTTTTTTTTCTTTTCCTGGAAATAATTATTCATTTTGAACAACAGGTGTTATCAGTCTTCCACTTTCACAAATCTCTTCACTATCTCTCAATGTTCTTTGTGTATTTGCTATAAGTTCCAAGTTTCAATGGTGGCCAGGTTTGCGATAGATGGACCTTTGTGGAACTCAGTATTTCTTCTGTTTTCAAAGATTTTGATTCTGTAAGATGAACAGACACTCTTATTCATTTTGTTAATATTTTTTCAATATTGATAAGTGATTTGAAACATGTTTCGAATTTCAGCCTCTTGCCTTTTTTTTTTTAATGTAATAGTTTTACCTTCCTTTACATTGTTACAGTAGGCTAAAGATTTGATCGGTTATGTGCCCAGAATTTGAGGTTCACCAAATGAATAAAGTCTGACACATATTTGTTGTTGTGTAGTTTCCTAGTATAGTATTTATAATTGTTAGCTTAAATAATCTAATTACTTGTTGAGTAAGTGGTAAATGCTTGAATTCTTGAAACTATGAGATTTTACATGTGCCTGTGTAGTAGTTCCTGTTGGGATGCTGTCATGGAAAATTCATATCAACTCATGTTCGCCTTTTTCCTTCCGCGTTCTCTGTACATCATTTTGATCCCATGCCATTCTCTATTCTGCCTATTTGCACTCCTCGAAATTGTTTTCTGATTACAGAGAAAGAGAATGCACCAAAGACGGTGAATGACGTCAAGCTGATCAATGGCGGAAAGATATTGGAGAACAACCAAACATTGGGAGAGTGCAAGAGCCCTATATGTGATCTCTCTGGAGGAATTACAACTATGCATGTTGTTGTCCGCCCCCCCTCGGAAAAAGGAACTGGTAAATATCATCTGCATCCTTCAAATCATATTGCCAGTTTTCCCCCTATTTATAATAAGCTTAACCTTGGATCATATATGCAGCTGTGTATCCTGAATTTTTTTTTTCCCCTTATGGTTTTATGACTAGGAACAGAGAAGAAAACACTAAATACACCAAAAGAAACCAAATGCGGCTGTGTTATCTTATGATTTGCTTATCTAAAGAGTAGAAGCTGCACAATCAGTTGGGTCTGCTATAAATTTTGTTTCTCTTTTTCGACGTTGGTCTTGGATCCTGGCATTGTGTTTCAGGTGTAGTTTAAGAAATGTGTTCCATGAGATTTTGCACAGATCTTTTTTATGATAAGATTACTGTTATCGGTCTGTATATTTGGTACTTAAAGAAGTTACTAATTCCTATGGTTCGGATTATTTATGTTGCAGTAATTATCTGGCATTTCTCTCTGAAGGCTGAATTTTTTTATTGTTGGCAAAAGAATTTGATTAAATTAAGTGGTTATTTGTTGTGCTAATATTTGGATGTTCTTCGTTTGAATTGATGATGTGAAACATGCAGCCACTGGGCTCAGCAAAATACAATCAAATTAATGAAATATTTGGACGGGGATTATCCGCGGATATCCGCATACGAATCCGACTCCAATCTGAATACGGATATCATTTTCTTACATTCGTTAATATTCGTATCTGTATTTGAAATTTAGGTGCAGATATGGATATGATAAAGGTAATATCCTATTAGTATCTGATCTGATTTTCGATTGTTGGGTGCCTGATAATGATATTTATATAGAGAAGGTTATTATTCAATAGCATAAGACATTAAATTTTGATATTTTGAGTAGGTGAAAGAGTAACAGTAGAAAGTATTTAATTCTTACAAGAGTAGCACGAAATATTTTGAGTATTTTGATATCAACTGTGGATTTGAATTGACATTTAGCACCGAATGTCGTGTAATTCATTGCTATGGAAGCTGAATTACAATAGATACGATGAAAGTATTGATATGTACACAATATCATAGTATATGTCACATTTAATCCCATTGTAGATGAGATAAAAAATAATATAAGTATATCTGTTTAGATTATCCTTAACCGTATCCATTTTTACATATCCGATTAGTATCGGTATCCAATTCATATCAGATATTCAATTTTGGTTGATACATATATCATTTTTTTCACATCCGTTAATATTCGTATTCGTGTCCAAAGGTTGGGTGCGGATACGGATATGGTAAAGGTAATATCGGCGCTGTATCCGATACGATGGCATCCCTAGTTAAAGATATTGGGTAAAAGCCTTGTTCCTGTTAATTGAAGCTGGACATTTGATTCATCAAAATTATCTTATCTTATCTTGGACAACAAAAAAAAGAAAACAATTCCCACTGAAATAAATAGATTGTTTGGCAACCATAAAATTAAACTAACAAATAGTACAAATTATTAAAAATACCTTATAAAATAGCAAAAAACCAGAGCATCGAGAAAAAATTTCTGAAAATTTTCCAAAAATAGCAATCACCAATTAAGCATGGTTATCATGTGCATAAACGTCGAGTCAGTGCGATCTTTCTTTCTTTCATCTCATTCACTTGGCTCGGGTTGATGAAAAAAAAAACGTGATAGTTTTCAGTTTTCTTGATGGGCCTTACAAGAAGACTATCTGTCAGTTTTCTTCATGGTTTCCTCTAATTAGAGAGGAAACTTGCTGTGCGGCAGAAGGGAAAACTAACTCAAGCAAACAGCTTGCGCTGAGAAAGCGGAGAACCGGTGGGGCACGCAATTTTCAGAAATTTTTCCAACCAAACAAACATGCCCTAAGTAAGATTCATCATCTTTTTCCAGCATGATATTTCAATCTATGCAACACGAATTTTATATGTCGAGATGATTACTGACTGCATCAAACATAACTACTCAGAAAATATAAATACAAGCAAAATTTATTAAAAACTCGATTAGAGAATCTGTTCATGGTTCCTTCAAGCCTTCGGGGTCACCAATTTCTGTCCCATCAAAAGGAATATATCTCAAAATTTCCAATCATAACACAAAAGTAAATAAACACATGAAAAGTTTAATTTCAAGAAATTACCGTGAACTTTCACGAGGTTTTAGAGCACCACCGATAACTTTTCATAAGGTATGGGATCAGTGGCGTAGCCATGACTTTTTGACTCGGGAGGGCACAAAGTGACACTCAGAAATAACAAAAATGTATTAAAGATACGTCTCAAAATTAGGGATGAATAGTTACTTAAAAATTGATAAAACTTAAGAATATTTCATTAAAAGTGCTTCCGAGTATATAAAATAAATCACTAATGAGAGACTCTATAAGTAAACCAATAAATTAATAGCGTATTGTTACTTGCAAATAAAACTTAAGAAAATATCATTTCTACTCATATATTTTTGTTACAATAAAAAGAAAATTTTGCATAAATTTGTGTATTTGAAGTTTTTAGCAGAACTTTGAAAGAAATGTAATATGACATTTAAACATGTCATACATTTTACATGAGAAGAAACTTGTACAATTTTCTTATTCACATGTATTTAAACTTCCGTTTCCTTTCTAAAATCTGCGAACATGTTTATTTATTAATAAACTCTTTCTTAATATGAACGAAACTACATAGTTACATTGGTATACCGTCGATATCGGTGAAGAACCGACCGATCAGAAGGAGAAGGGGAGAGAGAGAGAGAGAAGAAAGCGAAAGAAGTAAGGAGAGCTGAGGGAAGAAGAAGAAGATGGACGGACAGACAAAGTTTCTATATGAGTCACAAGAGAAATCTCCCTATGGTCGGTTTTGATAAATTTCTTTCATAAAATAATTCATTTCTTTCCTAAAGTGTATATATATTTCAACATTTACAACAACAACAACAATAATAATTACTATTATTATTCCACAAGATTTACATTTAAAGTTGATAAATGTTTTATAAATAAAATGTGTACTTACACTGGTGAGAGAAACAATCCATAGGATATGACATTTCCTGAAAAATAAAAATAAAAATGCAAGATAAATAGTAGGAATGAATGAGAAAGGTTGAAGTAAGGAAACACAAACAAAATACAGAATGAATATCAAGATACAATGGAAACATTGTTATGAGGAAATAGATTTTGATTAGTTTCACAATATAAATTGATTTTTCATCTTCCCTTTAAAAAAAGACATTTCATCTTTCACATAGAATCAAAAAAGAAAAAAGCTAAATTATTCACAACTTCAACCTATTATCCATTTCATTTAACTATTTCAAATTGAAGTCTGATTCAGTAGATCATAATAACTAAGAAACCCAATGTAAAATAAAATAAAATAAAGAAGAAATTTTCTTGACAAAAGTGAAGAATATGAAAATAGTTCTAATAAAAAAAATGACTTTTCATCTTCCCTTTTTTTTAAAAAAAAAGAAGAAAACTTTTTATCTTTCACATTAGAATCAAAGAAAAATAGAAAAAATTAAGATTTCCACAGTGTGAGTTTTTTTTGGCTTTTTATTTAAATCTTTTAGATTTAAGGAGATGATTCAATAAACCATAATAACTTGATAAAAAACCTCTATTAACCATGAAATTAAATGTATATAAAAAACATATATCTTTCACATTATTGATCAACTTAATCATACCCTAACTTAAAATTGGTATTCTTTTATTAAACGTAAAAGATATATGAAATACACAAGTGAACTAAATAGAAAATATGAATGAATGCAAAATGAAATCATAAATGAAGAAATTTTCATCACCCAAAAAAGAAAGATAAATAACAAGATCTATGGCTAACTAGGGTTACCAACAACGCCTACGATATTGTGAATTGCAGTCGTGGTAAAAATCTTGTTCTTGAGATCTCGAGTAGAGAAAAAACACTAGTGAGATATATAGAGAGAGAGCTTGGTTTCTAGTTTCTAAAGAAAGAGCTCTTAAAACAAAGAAGGTTTAAATACAGATAATTCTCTTATATTATAGACACTGAAGCACTAATAACTCCTCAACTTTTTTTATTAGAAGACAGACTTTTTGACTCATAAACAGAAATTGACTCAGAGAGTCTGTTTCCTAATATTAGGAGCAAGGGGTCTGTCTGCTAATAAAAAAATTGAGAGGTTATTAGTGCTTCGATGTCTATAATACATAAGTGTGTATACAATTAACCCAATAAAGAATGAGAAAGAATAATCGATTGTTGTGCAAGAAATATAATTAATAGTAGAGTGATTCAGCAAAATAACCGGATAACTTGGACAAAAAGATAAAATGCCTCCATCTTAATATATAATAAAAAAATTTATGGAAAAAACTAGCTAATTGTACCATTTCGTTCCAATTAATTTTTACTTTTATCTTCAAAAATCCCACAAAATTCGAGTTTTACCAGATATTTCTGCATTGAGATGAGTTAAAATAGTTACAAACCTTCCTCTCAATCAACAAAATGACAAAACATATCAGATAAGATTTTTCTTTAAAAAAAAATTTCAATTAATTCGAATTTCAGAAGGGGAAAAAAATGGATTTTGAACTCTAGCACACGGCAATGTTGAGCGTGCAAATTATTTTGGTTGGTGTCACACTAAAATTTGCCCATGTTTGTTTCAAATGTGGCAAAAAAAAAAAAAAATTCATAATGTCTCGTTATCAAAATTAATGTTTTCTTTTGGATCAAAATTTAGGGATATGTTGTTAATTAAATGATCTATTACAATCTGGCCCGGTTCCAGCGGTGCGACTGCACAGGGCTCCCAGTCAATGACTCAATTTTATATAAAAAAAGTTTTATATTATGTAATGTTTCTCAATTAGTATCAAAAATTTTAATTTCTTTGAAACAATCTATATTATTAGTTTGGTAGATGAAAATTTTATCATCGACAAATTTACTTTCTTAATTTGTATTATTTCATAACTATTTAGCTCTGATTTATTGTAACTTGAAGAGTACAATACAATTGCTAATGAAATTTTTTATATGTATATTAGGGCTGTTTGTTTGGACGTAAAAGGTCGTAAAAGGCTGTAATTCGTAAATCTCTTAGAGGTCAATTACAACTACGATGTTTGTCTGGACCGTAATTCGTAAAAGACTTACACAACTCAAATATCACTCACTTGTAACCCAATGACTACTCACTTACAGCTCACTTATAGTTAATTTTGTGCTCAAGTAAATTTGTATTTTTTTTATGTTAATATTAATTTTTTTAATATTTAACATTTTTAGTATTTATTTGTAATATTAAAAAATTTAAATTACTAGATAGTTAATTTTGTGGTCAACTTTTCTACTTACGACTTAAACATTATAATAACCAGACACCGTAAAACACAATATATTTTCTCACTTAAAATTTTATATTACCAACCAAATACCGTAAAACTTACATGCATGTAACTCAATTACAACTGTAAAAAAATTGACCAATTACGACTTACGAATTAAGGCCAATTACGAAACCAAACAGAAATAAAAAAGAGCATGTGTTCACTTTTCGCATAGGAGTCTTAAATCTCTAGAAACGGTCCTGAGTACAGTAGGGCATTCTAGTGCCTTATTCTGTTTTTTTTTTTCTTTTTTGTTAGGAGACCCCAACGTCACCTCTCATAGGGTTTCGACCGTGCGATCTCGGGAGAGTACACCCGGTCCTGATCACAGGGCCAACTGCGGGGGACAGTGCCTGATTCTGTTGCCACCAACCCAACCCATTTAGCGATTGGATGAGACCAAGAATCATAATTGAGTGAATGTAGAGAAAATTATATGTTATTAATAAATTTACGTTCATGGAAATTTTGTGGGGACTGAAGAGATGAAATAAAGCCACGTGTATCTTTAGTGGCTCATTGCTTATTATTATTATTATTATTATTTGAAAATTTAGATGTTTGTTAATGGATAAAAGAGGATTTTTTTTTTTTTTTGAAAATGTATAGGAAAAACAAGGAAACAGTTTAGAGAAATCAGATTTTCCAGATTTTTCTAGATTCACTCAACCACAAAAGAGGCAAAACCCACTCACGTGACCTTTCTTTTTTCTCCCCTATTTTTCTTCATTAACTTTTCTCTTTACTGTTCTTATATAAAGATTATTAAAGAATGGTTAAGCACGTGAAAGAAATTTTTCTCGCAATGAGAGAGAGAGAGAGAGAGAGAGAGAGAGATAGATGACCCTCTTGTGACCGCAAACAAGGGAAATGACGAACTGCGGCGGATAAAATTCCACCGTAATAGAATGGACACTCTCGATCGGACTTGTCAGAGTACACAGGAAAAAGACGCATCTAAAGTTAAGAGCATCGGTGTGGTGCCGGCCTAAAACCGTCAGGCGTGAATAAATAAATAGAAAGGAGGCAGGACCGGGCATAGAGAAACTGCCAGTGTGTTGTGATAGTGACTGACAGAGAGAAACTGTCAGTGTAGCATGATATGTGCTTTGAAGATTAGGGAAGCGATCCCCTTCTCTAAGAAAAAAGAGACGTATTTGTACCTAACAGAGGCGATGGAGTGGATACAGATAGATGCGGATCTCAACTGATTGGTTTGAATCTGTTGATCATTGTAACCACCAGGATCATATACATGTTATGATTGACGCGCTGGAGGGTGATTGGTTGTTATCTCAAACTGCTTTGCTTAGCTGTAAGGTAGCTTTGGATGAGGAAGAAGATCGGACCGCGTAACAGATCCCGTGATTTGAAATAGTTCATCTCGATCTGCTTTCGGCGAGGGATAAAGTTGCCAAGTGGTGGAGAACGCCACATGGCGGGACACGCAATACAGAGTCGGACTAGTTCTAGGTGTCTACATGGTGAGAGATGTCTTCGGGAAGGGAGTGTGCTATCGAGATTGCGGCTTTGGAGCATAGAATGGCTTTGGAGCAGGTGAGGACTACTGTCAGACTTAGGCATGGTCGAGGTCTCGGGACGAGGGTCCTAAGAGCTTTCTAACGCTTCTATCACTGGACACGTGTCGTGATCCTGACAGAGGTCAAATTTTGATCACTACAGATACCCCCTAAGCTTCCACACTTATCATGCAGAGGAGAAGAAGGGAAGCGGAGTCGGTTGGGAGAAGCCTTTTTGTTTTCATCTTTGGTGCCTCGTGCAAGGAATCATCTGGAATATCTCTGCATTCATTGCGAATCTTTGGGATTGATGGGGAGTGCATGTCTTTGACTGCCAGCTGTCGTCTGGCCGCGTCAGGAGTCGATTCGAATCTTCACACCATTATGACTGTCAGTTCGCCTTCCAACATCATAAGGGCCTAGTGGCGACAGTTGGCTTCCAATCCCTTCAATCGACCTATCTTCTCGGATAATGGTCCAATTTTTTAGGGACTCGTGCATTTTCAAGAAACTTCCTTGATGGCGATGAACTCATTGATTCGCCTATAAAATGGGCGAGGAAAGGAGAGCGTCTTCAACTTTTCTAAGTTTTTTTTTTCAATTCACTAAGAGCCCTAACTTCACTGTGGTTTCTTCGTTGGACAATTCACCATGGCTTTCCTCTTTCTTCTTCACCAGATGGAGGAATGGTGAGTGGGCTCCTTCCTTCTAGAGTTTAGTTTGTACCTCGCATTAGTACCTGTGAAGGGGTTGTTGTTATGGCGTATTAGTCGTCATGACATGGTCCCGCCATTGGGGGTGACATATAAGATTCTTGTTTCAACTGGATCGGGCGATGTGGTTTTCAGTGCACTTGGTCTCGGGTAAGCAAACTTCGACCTTAAGGCTCTAAGCCTCTTTCCCTATGGCGTGTATGAGGGAGGAGGAGAGGGAGCTCATCGTCTCGGTGCGCCGGTGAATCACTCCTTTTTTTGGAGCTCGGATCTCTCCCTTTGAGCATCTTGGAGGGGATGTGATACCATCACATTCTTGCGTGTCTTGCATGCTTTAGTCTCCGGAGAGTTTCTGCCTTGCTTTTGCAAGGTTTCCTGGGTGTCCTTCTTGTCCTTCTCGCAACGCGAGGAGGACGATGGCATTGGCTTGGCTGCCTTGGAGTCGTGGAGGAGCGAAAAGGGAGATGGTGTTCAAGATTGAAATATTCTTTTTTACTCCTGTCTTGCCTCGGCCTCTTGGTCTTCTCTTCACCGATTTCGGAACCTTCAAAGGGATATAACTTCCGATAGATGTTTCCTTGTGGACATTTTTTCGGAGTTCCGAGGTGAGGCGGGACTAGTTGGATGGACGGATCAGAGCGTCCAGGTTCGGATCATCTATATTACTTTTCAAAAACATAAAACACATAAATGTAATGAAATATCTTGAATTTATTACTCCTGTTAGAAGTAATACAATGTAATGGATATAATCGGAATAAAAGCGGCTTATGTTTGGTGGTTGTAAAATGAAAGTGATAAGAATTATCGTCTAGCTATGGGCTAACGGGTCGTGTCCACGAGGAGGAATGCGGTGAAAGCTTTTCGATATTTTTGTTTAGAAAGCTAAGAACGGTGTTAGTTTTTTAGTTGAAAAGAGAATGGAGAGAAGGGAAGTGATTTAAAGAAAAACTTAAAACTTAGAGAAGTTTTGAAAGAGGTGATCTTTAAAAAATGATGAAGATTGTTTGATTATTTTTAGTATAGGAAAAAGATCTAAACTCACTAATTTTCTACTCAACTACTTATTTATCTCAAGAACATTTTGGTGCATCACTTTTATCATAGGCAAAAACCTTAGTTTCTTTTAATGTCCAAGTAAAATAAATAAGAAGATTTTAGATTAAATCTTAAGGCCTTTCTTAACACAACATTAAAAATAGAATGTTAAACCATCAAACGTGAAGAAGCAATTATGGAATAAAAATGATTTGAAAATATTTGTATTTTGAAAGTCCAAGTTTAAAAGCAAAACATCTTCATGAGCTTAGCAATTGGTAGGTAGCACTACCATCCCCTGCAGTGGGAGAATAATATGAATCCAGTACATTACCCGATAAGATCTAATCAACCGTCGAGTCTCCCCCATACCCAAGTTATCATTATGATCTGATATGTCAAGTATACAATGTAACACGATACATGATATGGGTAACATGATAACTGGACCAGAGCTTTAAAGAACAAAGTTTAACTCAGGCATTATTATGATTCAAGAAAGTCACTTTCATAAAAATCAATCGAGAGAAAGGAGGTAGAAGAGATTAATTAGTGAGCACAGAAAACAAGTTTAGCTGCTCATGAATAATGCAAAACAAGACATGGAAACAAAATAAGACATACCCGTGGATTGGAAAAGAAGAATAGACGCTTTGAACCTTTATTGATGTCACTTAAATTTTCAGATTACAATCACTCCATTCCTCTCTCTCACTGGTATTTGGACTGAACTACAAATTAGAAAATAGAGATACAACTTTTCTATGCTATCTAACAAAGAACCTTAACACTAAAAATGAATAAGAAATTTAATCCCAGTCTTTGCTCCCTTTTTCTGTAACCCCCTGTCCCTGGTGTACGTATCACAGTATCAATGCTCGATACGATGTACAAAGTTGATTTGATTTTTCTGCTAGTCAGATTGAGCCGATTTCAGTTTTAGACATTCTTTTTCAATATTTTAAATTTTTTAGAATTTTCTGAAATTTTTCTAGATTATTTTGGAAAATCTCCGTAGTCGGTGTCGATCGATAGCGGTAATCGGCTCTATGATTTTTAATTCACAAATGGAGTCAAATTTTGAGAACTGCTTTCATCTTGTGTCTTAGAATCATATTTTCTACGTTATGATATTTTTGAAAATTTTTCTGAATTTATCAAAAATCGGGCCAAAACGGTGTCGTCCAATATCGGCGATATACTCCAGGATTTTTAACTTGCAAACCGAACAAGATTTTTAGAATCTGATTTCATGTTCCCCCTCCGCATAATATTCTCTATTTTATGTAATTTTTGGGAACCCTTCGGAGCTAATCCAATATTGACCTAATAAAAATAATAATAAAATATTTTTTTTAAATATTTTTTTCTTCTCTTTTCTTCCACTTTCTTCCAGACTACTCCTCCACTGCCATTAGCCCACCGCCTTCCCTTTTTCCTTTTAAATTCTTTCCCTCTCTCTTTCTCTCTCTGTTCTACTTTATAAATTTCTCTCTCTCTCTCTCTCTCTCTCTCTCTCTCTTCCACTAACATCTCTCACCCATAGCTTCTCCCTCTCTATGGACGATCTCCACCCACCGCCGGCGCCAACTTCGGTGACCCCTGGCCGATTAACCTCGCCGACGAACCGCAACAGCGGGCGCCACCCCTTCTCTTCTTTTCCTACTCCTTTCCTTCCTTTTCTTCTTCTTTCTTCTTCTTTCTTCTCATTCTTCTTCTTACTGTGCTTTTCTCTCTCTCTCAAACTCTCTCTTCCCCCCTCACTATTCCAGGCCAGGGGCGGGCCTGACCCGCGCCCGCGGCCAGTCGCCCCCCGGCCAGGCGCCGCCGCGCCACCCAACCGGCCGCCGCGCCCCCTTCCCTCTTTTTTTCCTTCTTATTCTTCTTCCAGTTCTTCTCCCTCACTCTCTCTCTCTATCTTTCTCTCTGTGTGCGGGCCTAGACCGTCCCCGGCGGCCTAGCGGCATCGCCGCCGGCCGCCGCCCATCGTTGTGGCCGCGCAGCCGCGCGGCCATGCCCAGGGCAGCAAACCCTGCCCTGCTTTTCTCTCTTTTTCTCTCTCACTTTCTATTGGGTAAACCCATTATTACTTAACCTTAAACCCGTTAACCCTATAACCTAATAACCCGCTACCCAAATCCACTAGCCCATTACCCATATACTTAAGTTATGGGTTTGGGTTATCAGATCTAAACCCGACCCGCAAGTTACCCAAACCCGCTTCTAAACCCAATAAAGGTGATTTTACATATAAATCACTTGCAATTTCTAATAATTGCACTTTAGACCTTTTTATTACATAACTAACCTATTTTATATGGTTTCTAGCGTTCAGGCGATATCTAGAGCATCCGGACTCCGAATTGGGCGATTCTAGAATCGTTGCGATCATGGGAAAGAGAGCTACCTTCCCATGGTTAGTTTGTGTGTGTTTTTCTTTTATCGAGTATGATTATCGTAGTTAATTAAATTGGTTGTTGCTTTATCACATCAGTCATGTTTACCGGTTAATCACTGTAAAGACTGTAAATACCGGTTAATAAATTGTAATTAGTAGAATATCAGTATAAATATTCTTTAAACATAATCAATATCATAATAATATGATAACCATCATTACAAATAGGGATATCTGATACTCGATTAGGTATGATCACTGGTACCTGCCTCACACTAGACACCGTTATTACATGTACCTGTAATTGTTACCCAAACATTCTAGCACATTGGATATTGTAATTTCTATATATCCATTACACTAGATATTGTTATCACACATTACACGATATATTGTCATTCACAGATACTGATACACCGACACTGTTATTGCTTGTTATGGAATCACTGATATATGGATACACCGACACTGCTATTGCATGTTATGGAGTTACTGTTACACGGATACCATGTACACTATCAATGGGACACGGATACACCAATTCACTGGATACCGTCTTTTCATATATTGATATCATCGTTACATGGATGTTCGATACACAGTTATCTCATGTTCACACATCACTGTTACATATGTTCACCGCACGAGTGTACATGCACGTATTGTTTCTATCTTCTTGTCATAAGAATCACCGTTCATATTACATGTATTATTGTTCCATGTTATCCTTGTATTCCTATTATATGATTGTTTCCCGTTACTGATATTGATATTCCCGTTACTGGACATGAGAGATGTTGATATGCGATGTGTGGAACTAAGTGCCACGTGGATCCAAGCCACGGGGGCCACCTCTAGAATCTCACATCTATTGTTTCCCGTTTCCCGTTATCTTGTTCTATGATATCAACAGAGCTCAGTTCTTGTTATCATGTTACATGTACCATGCACTGTATTTGTTCTTGCTACACTGTGTACTTTAAATATCACAAATATAACTTGGGATGGGGGAGACTTGACGGTTGATTAGATCTTATCGGGTGGATGTACTGGATCCATATTGTTAGTCCCACTGCAGGGGACGGTAGTGCTGCCTACCGATTGTATATAACTCCATGAGCTCGCGTTTCTTGTTTCGTGCTCCCCTCTTAGCGGAGGGCCCTGGTCTCAGTAGCCAGGGGTCCGTTTAAGGCCGTGATCCCGGGTATGCACGGGATACACCTACCCGATAAGAGCTCCTCGACCATTTGGTTTCCAATTAACATAATAAAATAGTATAAACAATAGTAACGACAGGAACACTTGTTATTTGGTCACTCTCTCGTTTAGATAATGGTACCTGTACGCCATGTCCGGATGGGTTCTACTGGTGTGCGGGCTCCAGTATGAACTGCCAGTGGTATGGGACACTGGAAGAGATTGATTAAAATACCAGGTGGTACTGATTGTGATTACTATTGTGTAGTTTACTTTTACTATTCCTGATATTTTATCCACTATCATGTTACCTGTAGACTTTGCTACATTATCTGATACTTGTTACACTTCATGTGGTGACACACTCTTCATGTACACGTGTACCTTGCATTGCATGCCTTTAGTTCCTGTATATCCTATAGACACTATTTTCGTATACTCACATCACTATAGAATGGTTGCATACGTCATCTACATGTTCACATGCATCACGTCAACAATGTTTATTATATACAAACATGAGACTACTGTAGACATGACCGGATGATAACATGCTAATCGGTGATTGGTCTTAAAATATGACATTGTTATATTTCTACAGATTATTAAATTTCTATTATATGGTATCACTATTACATAAAAATATATTATATATTATTATCGTGCTTGTATTACTATAGTATATATTATTGCCTCCTTCATTTTATCACTCATTAGGTCGCTTTCTGACGACCCTGGGTTTGCGTGCCCAGGTTGGAGATCCGAGTTATCATATTGTTAGATAGTCCAATGGATTCACATAGGAGACTCATCATCGAGACCATTCATAGGTATCTTTGTGATTTATTTCTGTTATCTTATTTATCCCTATTTTTTTATCTGTTATGATCACTAACCTCTTTCTGCAGGTATTCTTGTACTTATTTCTTGCTGGAACTCTTATATATATGGAGGTGATTTTCTGTACTGAGGCTTAGCGTACGTACGTGAGGGTTTTTTCGCCCTGCGTATGTACGTCGCCATAACGTTCCCGTACCTGCGGGATCAGGGTGTTACATTTTCAGTGCAAACCCTGCCTTTTATAGGCCAAAATTGTAGCACCCCATACCCGGATGCGTACCCAGATGCGTGTCCCAAATTTTTTCGACCGTATTGTTCAATTTTCCTCTAGTATGTATTTTTAGGTTGTGATTGCTTATATTATTGAGTATCGGACCTAGATTCTCAGACCTAGAGTAAGCCCTGACCCAGACCGGGAACCCTATACTAGCTTGCTGCCCGATTTGATCTTTTTGGAAGTCCAATTTGACCGATTTTAGTTTCAGACACTGTTTTCTAATATTTTAGATTTTTCATAATTTTCTGAAATTTTTCAGAATTTTTCTGCAAAATCTCCAAAATCGGTGTCGGCCGGCATCGCTGACTGATTCCCAGATTTTTAGTTTTCAAATGAGATTGAATTCTCAAAAACGGCTTTCAAGTTACTTCTTAAAACTTCATTTTCTATCTAAAAATATTTTTGAAATTTTTCTAAATTTATCAAAAATTGACCGATTCTGGTGTTGGCCGTATCGCTAGAAGATTCTAAGATTTTTAATTTGAAAAATACATTGAATTTCTTGAATTCAATTTAACCAAGTATCTTAAAATAATATTTTCTATTTTAAGAATTTTTTAGAACGTTTCTGAAACAGTCGAATTTTCATCCGATTAAAATAATAATATTTTTACCGACGAATTCTTTTCTTGATTTTTCCTTTTCTACTCCCCTACTTTATACTCCTAGATATTCTAATAAATTAATTAATTAATAATAAAAATTTTATATTATTTTCTTTTCTTTTTCTTAAATTTTTCCGTTTTCTTTAATTCTTTGACTTTACCCACCCCTGCTCCAACGCGTGCCCCCTGCTCCAGCCGCCTGTTCCCTTGTACAGCCGCCTGCAGCAGCCATGGACTGCTGTAGCAGCCTCTACCCCCCATTTTTTCATCATTTCAAATTGTTCTTCATTTTATTTAACCTTCATTTCCTTTTTCCTTTTCATTTCATAATTCAAAACTCTCATCTCCTTCAACTAAACAAACCAACCCACTCTCCTCTCCATGGCCACCGCCTCCACCATCACCACCACCGCCGCTGGCCGCCCCTAGGCCAGCCATCCACTCCCCCACACCCCCTCTCTACTCCACCACATTCTTCAACCTCCACCAACTCCCCACCATCTCCAATTTCAACATAACCCATCACACCGTCTCCCTTCCTCCTCCAAAATTCATCACCACCTCTATCAAATTCACCACTCCAATCATCCCATTATCACCTCCTCCTCTAACTTCCCACCACCTCCAACAACCACCACCACCATAACCACCAGCACCACCAAGTACCACCACCACCTCCACCAACAACACCACCAACCAAACAACTCCACCACCCCCTCCTCCCTTGGGGCCGGTGCTCGCGCGCCCTTCCCGGCGGCGCCGCCGCCGGCGGCGGTGGGCCGGCCGCCGGCCCCCTCCCCCACCCCTCCCCTTCTTCTTTCTTTCTTCTTCTTTCTTTCTTTTCATTTTTCCTTTCTTTCTTTCCCTAAATAAACCCACATTTGCTCATTCCCTAAAATACACATTCCCTCATTCTCAAATTACTCCCCTATATTTACAATCATACCCCTCTCCTTTTAAATTCCTAAATTCTTTTCTAAAAACTCTCTATTTTCTCTCTCTCCCCCTTCCTACAACTTTCTCTCTCCTCTCCCTCTCCCTCCCCTCTCATTCCCTCTCTAATATTTATATAAATATTTATATTTATATATTTTAATAAATATTTATGGGCTAGTGGCTTACTCGCACCGATTCGCGGATTTCTCGGATATTAACCGGTATTTCATCCCGGTTTCAGGCGAGTGTTTAAATTAAACTTAAAAATAACTACACTTGATTTATAGCATGATATTGATATGTGGACATCGTATTACTACCGTGACATGCCTAATACTTCCTACTGTAAATTTTAGTACATGATTTCTTACTATACAAGTTTGTACTTGGTATTTACCCAACACTTGACATGTTATACTTGATATATGATTTATGACACCGACACTCGGTATTTACACCGGCACTCAGTATCTGACACCGACACTTCATATGTTATATTTGATACCTGATCTCGCACTTGATATTAGACACCAGTACTTGATATATGACATACTTGTCACCTGATCCTGACCCCCGGTATATGACACATGCTAACCCTTACTTGACATGCTTTTTCATGTGGTAAAAGTACATTGACTTGACATCGTGACCCTTGATCGGACACTATTACTCCTGATACCTGTATTATATGGCATATTCGTGACTATTACTTTTATGAGGACTTGGCATGATTATTATATTATTACCAGACATTTGGTACTCCTGAACTCTTGTATACTTGAACCCCTGAAATAGGGAGGCTCCTGACTTTACTCCTGATATTATACTCTTGTTGACCCCCGTAATAGGATAACCGTGAATATTGGACTTTTATGAATACCCTGTGAACATTATTATTTGAGACTCTATTATATTTAAATAACTTATATTGGGACGGAAAAAATTGATGGTATCGATATAGCTCCTGTGTTTATGGTGGCCTTACATATGTTGTACAACTAATTCCTGTTGGATTCGACCTGAAGGCCACCAGGCGCTTTCGAGGGGTGTACTGGTACCCCTACCTCTTTGCCTGCCTGCCGGGTGTGCTATAATCCCCTGTTTTATCCCTGTGGGGAACGGTGGCACTCAATTCTTGTTCGGGCGTATACTAAGACCTTCGGGCATATTGTAAGTCCCGGTACCTAGTGGTACGTTCCGGCTCAGTACCTGATACTCCTGGACCGTTGTCCCAGGCATGCACAGGACCCATTCTAAACATGGTTCGTCGTTCCCCATCAATTTTCAATAACCAACCTCGCTTGACTTGTATGCGAAAGTATATGGCACTGGCCATATATCAAAAACATACAAATTGAACGAGTCTTAATAATAACTTGATAATTTAATTTCATGTATTTTATTGTCATTCCTTATTTACTATTCATTGTTGTTATTCCATGCTTGCCGATTTGATTACATGATATTTGACCTGCTACACTTATTATTGCTTACTTGCCACTTGGCTTTTTTTTTGCACTCGCTGGGTTGCCCACTAACAACCCTGAATTTGTATGTTCAGATTTAGCAGGTTGGACCGAGGTGGACCCTTCAGTTGAGGATCAGGCTTACTTCGAGGAGCAGGCAGATCAGCCGTAATTTCGTCCCGTCTTCCCCGCTCGCGAGATTCTCTCTTCCAGCTCGTGAGTCATTATCTTTTGTGCCCTCTACAGTCTACTTTTGTTCTATCTAGTGATGTAATATTATGTCACATTTCTGTGATAATAGAGTACTTGTACTATTTTATGTTGGAATGTATAACACCACGTATTTTCGCACTCTAATCCCTATTTGTGTTGTATTGATGCTTAGTGTACATACGTGATGGTACCATCGCCCTGTGTATGTACGTCACAGTGGCGTCCCCGTACCTGCCAGATCGGGGCATCACAGGTTGGTATCAGAGCTTAGGCTCTCAGGCCTTCAGTCCAGTCAGTCTGCAAATTAATATTGGATTAATTTGCGACTGAGTCATACGAGTCTTTGCTATACATTCTAATTACAAGTATAAAGTTACTTATTCTTTCCTTAAAATCCATCCCTTGATTTTTGAAATCTCTTATTCCCATCACCTTTTCAGTCGGCTCGAATATGGAGAGACGGGGGACACGTAATGGTTCCAACACTTCCTGTGAAGGTCCGTACGGGGAGAACCGACATGATGTGGATACTCCAGGGGATGATGAATAGCCAGCAACAGCAGACAGAGCTTTTGCGTCAAGGATTGCTGACTGCACTTCGGGAGCAGAGGCTGGGTACTATATCAGATTTCAGGAGGTTGCAGCCGCCAGAATTTTTAGGCACGGAGAAGCCCCTGGATGCGAAGCAGTGGTTGATCGACATGACCGATCTTCTGAAGGTGGCCAGAATTCCTGGTGAGAACCATGTGGAAGTGGCCAAGATCCAGCTGAAAGATGTGGCGAGGACTTGGTGGCTAGCCGAAGAGGCGAGGCTAGAGAAGCCCATCTCTTGGGACCAGTTCTCGAAGGGCTTCTATAAGAGATTTTTTCTTGCAACTGCTCAGAAGGAGATGGAGGAGCAGTTTATCAGGGTGCAGCAGTGGAATCGATCAGTGGATGAGTATGCTGCTGAATTCCTGAGACTTAGTCGGTTTGCACCATATATGGTGGCCGATGAGGAGAAGAGAGCTAGCAGGTTCCAGCAAAAATTGAGGGTGGATATCCAGATGTTGCTTATACCCCACCAGCTGAAAATATATTCCCAAGTTCTTTCTATAGCTCGGGATGTGGAGCAGGGATTGGAGAAGAAGAGGAGAGTTGAGCGGCAGCACAAGCCTATGAAGCGCCAATTCCAGCAGATGCACAGAGGGAATCCAGTCAGATCTTTTGGTGCCCTAGTAGCCAAGTGGACTTTTTAGCCTCCTTCTCAGCAGCTTGTATGTGATATTGTCAGAAGTCTGGACACAATCAGCGGAACTGCCGTATGGCCAATGGGCTGTATTTGGCATGCGGATCCGGCAACCACTCAGTGAGAGAGTGTCCATTCAAGAAGACCTGGATGTAGCTCCAACACCACCAGCACTTCCAGCATGAGTGGCACCACCAGCACTTCCAGCTCGAGCAGCTCCCCCAGCATTTTCAGCACCACTGATGAGGAGGAATCCAGGACCAGTAGGCAGAGGAGCTCCACTTTCTCCCCAGCATCGGACTCTGGGTCAGGCTCAGAGGGGACCTAGGACCGGAGTAGGCCGCGGGAGAGGCTAGGTCTACAACTTGACAACAGAGGAAGCTGAGGCCTCTGGAGAAGTAGTGGCAAGTACAATCTTGGTCCACTCATTTCCAGTCTTATCACTCTTTGACTCTGGTGCATCATATTGCTTCATATCCAGTAGATTTATTACCTTGCATTCTATACCTCTAGTATTATGGGTGACCAAAAGGAAATTAGTACAGGGAATGGGGTAGTCATTACTAACAAGTTTTGCAAGGCGTGCAATGTGGAGTTATGTGGCAGAAATTTGGAGGCCGACATGTTCGTACTGGACACTAGAGGGTACGATGTGATCCTATGCATGGGCTTAGCAAGTATCATGCGGTGAACGACTGTCGGAACAAGAAGGTGATCTTCAGGATTCCACACCAACCGGAGTTTCAGTTCTTTAGAAAACGCAAGTCCCTCCGGAAGAAAGATCAATTGGATTGTGCCACTGCAGAAGATAAGAAGAAGACGGTGTCAATGTGGAATGATTTCCTGGATGTATTTGAGGAGATATCAGGAGTTCCACCTGACAGAGTTGTGGAGTTCTTTATTGACATTATTCCAGGAGCGACTCCCATCTCTAAAGCACCGTACTAGATGGCACCAACTGAATTGGTTATATTGAAGGAGCAGCTGCTGTGGAGTATTCGAGCAAGGGTCTGATTAGACCGAATACTTCACCTTAGGGAGCACCAGTGTTATTGGCAAACAAGAAGGATGGTGGCAAGAGATTGTGTATTGATTACAAAGAATTGAATAAAGTCACCATTAAAAACAAGTACCCTTTGCCGAGGATTGATGATCTCTTTGATCAACTTCATGGGGCCTAAGTATTCTCAAAGTTAGATCTGCAGTCGGGGTACCATCAGTTGAGGTGAAAAAGGAAGATATCCAGAAGACGGCATTTAGGACTCGCTGTGGTCATTACGAGTTCCTGGTTATGCCCTTTGGAGTTACAAATGCCCCAACAGTCTTTATGGACTTGATGAATACTTCTTCACCCTATTTGGATAAGTTTGTGTTGGTGTTCATTGATGATATTTTGGTCTATTCCAAGAATGAAGAGGAGCATGCGGAGCATCTGAGGGTTATGTTACAGACGCTCTGACTTGAGCAGCTTCATGCCAAACTTAGTAAGTGTGAGTTCTGGCTGGAAGTATAGCATTCTTGGGCCATGTTGTTTCTAAGGAAGGAATGTCGGTGGATCCAAGCAAGATTCAGGCGTTGAGGATTGGCCGACTCCGAAGTCCGTAATAGAGATCAGGAGCTTTATTGGATTAGCTGGATATTATCGAAGGTTCATGAAGGACTTCTCTAAGATTGCAGCTCCTTCGACCAAGCTTACCAGGAAGGGAGAGAAGTATATATGGATTGAGGAGTGCGCATTTGCTTTTGAGGAGTTGAAGAACAAGTTGATTTCAGCTCCAATCTTGAAGACACCCTCAGTGACAGGAGGTATGGTGGTATATAGTGATGCTTCAGGGAAGGGTCTTGGATGTGTATTGATGCAGCATGAACATGTGGTGGCTTATGCATCCAAGCAGTTAAAATCAAATGAGAAGAACTACCCAACGCATGATCTGGAGCTGGCTGCTGTGATCTTTGCGTTGAAGATATGGAGGCATTACCTGCTTGGTAACCGAGTGTTGATTTACACTGATCACAAGAGCTTGAAGTATATTTTCACTCAGAAAGAGTTGAATATGATGCAGAGGCGATGGATTGAGTTAATGGAAGATTATGATATAGATCTGTAGTACCATCCTGGTAAGGTTAATGTTGTGCCGGATGCATTGAGTAGGAGACCTGAAGCCAACATGGTAGTGCTGTTCACTCAGCAAGAGGAGTTACTCAAGGAGATGAGGCGGCTAGATTTTATGGTGATTCGGAGGGCCAGTGGATCCGTGCAGTTGATGGCATTTCAGATCCAGCCGACATTGATGGAGGAGATTAGAGAAGCACAGAGAGAAGATCCCAGATTGTTGAAGTTCAAAGAGTAAGTGGAAGCGGGGCTGAGGTCATATGTTTGCATACATACTGATGATGCACTCTATTTTAGGGGTAGAATTTGTATCTCAAGGGGAGATTAGACAGAAGATCTTAGCTGAGGCCTACAGCTCAGCTTACTCTAACCCTGGAGGAATAAAGATGTATCAGGATCTGAAGCAACATTTCTGGTGGAATGCGATGAAGAGAGAGATCGCATAGTATGTGACAAAGTGTCTAGTGTGTCAGCAAGTGAAGGCTGAACACTAGAGACCAGCTGGATTACTACAGTCTTTGTCAATACCAAAATGGAAGTGGAAACATGTTACTATAGATTTTGTCACCGCTCTACCCCGTATTCCAAAGGGGAACAATACAGTATGGGTAGTTGTTGACCGTCTCACTAAGTCAGCACATTTCATACCCTTAGAGTGAGACAATCTACAGAGCTTCTGGCAGACAAGTACATGAGGGAGATTGTTCGACTGCATGGAGTTCCTGTGAGTATCGTGTCGGACAGAGACACGAGGTTCAGATCTCGCTTTTGGGAGAGCCTTCAAGAGAGTCTGGGGACTCGTCTGAAGTTTAGCACATCTTATCATCCAGAGACAGACGGGCAATCCGAATGGACCATTTAGATCCTAGAAGACATGTTGAGGGCTTGTATGATAGACTTCAAGGGATCGTGAGAAGATCATCTACATTTGGCAGAGTTTTCCTACAATAACAACTATCAAGCGAGCATCAAGATGGCTCCGTTTGAAGCCTTATATGACAGGAGATGCAGATCACCATTGTGTTGGGATGAAGTTGGTGAGAGAAGACATTTGGGATCAAATGTGATAGTACAGGCAATGGACAAGATCAGGACCATCGAAGAGCACCTTCGTGCAGTACAGGACAAACAGAAGAGTTAGGCAGATTCTAATAGAAGACCGTTAGAGTTTTAGGGAGGAGAGCATGTGTTTTGAAGATATCTCCGATCAAGGGAGTGATCAGATTTAGTGCACGTGGGAAGCTGAGTCTGAGGTATAAAGGCCCGTTTGAGATATTGGAGTGAGTAGAAGAAGTGGCCTACAGATTGGCGCTGTCGCCATCACTGGAAGGAGTACACAATGTGTTCCATGTGTCACAACTGAGAAGATATATCAGGGACGAGAGCTATGTATTGGATTATTTAGAGTTGGAGTTACAGCCGAATTTGTCATATACTGAGCAACCAATGGCTATAGTGGATATAAGTGTCAAGACCCTGAAGAATCGGACCATCCCGTTGGTGCTAGTTTCAGGGAACAGTCATAGTCCGGGAGAAGCAACTTGGGAGCGGAAAGACGTCATTCGTGAACGTTACCCGCATCTATTCGAGCCTTGAATGGTAATTTCCTCATGAACTCCATCTCTTGTCTTATCAATTCTTTATTTTCATGTTCATCTCCTTCCTTATAGAAATTTCGAGAACAAAATTTTTGCTAGGTGGGTAGATTGTAAAACCCCGTACCCGGGATACGTACCCAGGTGCGTGTCCCAAATTTTTTCGACCGTATTGTTCAATTTTCCTCCAGTATGTGTTTTTGAGTTGTGATTGCTTATATTATTGAGTATCGGATATATATTCTCAGACCTAGAGTAAGCCTTGACCCGGACCGAAAACCCGATACTAGCTTGCTGTCCGATTTGACCTTTTTAGAAGTTCAATTTGATCAATTTTAGTTTCAGACACTGTTTTCTAATATTTTAGATTTTTCATGATTTTCTGAAATTTTTCAGAATTTCTCTGCAAAATCTCTAAAACCGGTGTCGGTCGGCATCGCTTATTGATTCTCAGATTTTTAGTTTTCAAACGAGATTGAATTTTCAAAAACGGTTTTCACATTACTTCTTAGAACTTCATTTTCTATCTAAAAATGTTTTTTGAAATTTTTCTAAATTTATCAAAATTTCACCGATTCTGGTGTCGGCGATATCGCCGGACGATTCCAAGAATTTTAATTTGAAAAATACATTGAATTTCTCAAATACAATTTCACCAGATATCTTAAAATAATATTTTCTATTTTAAAGAATTTTTTGAAACGTTTCTGAAATAGTCAAATTTTCGCCTTATTAAAATAATAATATTTTTACCGACGAATTCTTTTCTTACTTTTCCTTCTCTACTCCATACTTTATACTCCCAGATATTCTAATAAATTAATTAATTTACAATAAAATTTTATATTATTTTCTTTTCTTTTTTCTTAATTTTTCCCCTTTTCTTTAATTTTCTTTCCTTTTCTTTCTTTTCTTTTCTTCCCTTTGACTTTCCCCACCCCTGCTCTAGCCACCTACCCCCGCTCCAGCCTCCTGCTCCCATGCACGCAGTAGCAGCCATGGGCTGCTGCTGCAGCCTCTACCCCCATTTTTCATCATTTCAAATATTTCTCCATTCTATTTAGCCTTCATTTCCTTTTTCCTTTTCATTTCATAATTCAAAACTCTCATCTCCTTCAACTAAACAAACCAACCCACTCCCATCTCCATGGCCGCCACCTCCACCATCACCGCCGCCGGCCGCTCCTAGGCCGGCCATCCACTCCCCCACACCCCTCTCCACTCCACCACCTCCTTCAACCTCCACCAACTCCCCACCATCTCCAATTTCAACACAATCATCACCACCATCTCCCTTCCTCCTCCAAAATTCATTACCACCTCCATCAAATTCACCACTCCAACCACCCCATCATCACCTCCTCCTCCTCCTCTAACTCCGCACCACCTCCAACAACTACCACAACCATCATAATCACCACCACCACCAACTACCACTACCACCTCCATCAACAACAATACCAACCAAACAACTCCACCAACCCCTCCTCCCCGAGGGCCGGCGCGCGCGCCCTTCCTGGCGATGCCACCATCGCCACCAGGCAGCCAGCGGTGGGCCGGCCGCCAGCCGCCTCCCACCACCCCTCCCCTTATTCTTTCTTTCTTTCTTTTCATTTCTCCTTTCTTTCTTTCCCTAAATAAACCCACATTTTCTCATTCCCTAAAATACACATTCCCTCATTCCCAAATTACTCCCATATATTTACAACCATACCCCTCCCCTTTTAAATTCCTAAATTCTTTCTAAAAACACCCTATTTTCTCTCTCCCCTTCCTACAACTTTCTCTCTCCTCTCTCTCTCCCCTCTCATTCCCTCTCTAATATTTACATAAATATTTATATTTATATATTTTAATATATATTTATGGGCTAGTGGCTTGCTCGCACCGGTTCGCGATTTCTCAGATATTAACCGGTATTTCATCCCGGTTTTAGGCAAGTGTTTAAATTAAACTTAAAAATAACTACACTTGATTTATAGCATGATATTGATATGTGGACATCGTATTACTACCGTAACATGCCTAATACTTGCTACTATAAATTTTAGTACATGATTCTTACATACAAGTTTGTACTAGGTATTTACCCGACACTTGACATGTTATACTTGATATATGATTTATGACACCGACACTCGGTATTTACACTGGCACTCGTTATCTGACACTGGCACTTGATATGTTATATTTAATACCTAATTCACATCACTTGATATTAGACACCGGTACTTGATATATGCCATACTTGTCACTGATCCTGACCCCGGGTATATGACACATGCTAACCCTTACTTGACATGCTTTCATGTGGTAAAAGTACATTGACTTGACATCGTGACCCTTGACCGGGCACTATCACCCTGATACCTGTATTATATGGCATATTTGTGACTATCACTTTTTGCGGAGACTTGGCATGATTATTATATTATTACCAGACATTTGGTACTTCTGAACTCATGTACTCCTGAACTCCTATATATTTGAACCCCTGAAATAGGGAGGCTCATGACTTTACTCCTGATATTATACTCCTGTCGACCCCTGTAATAGGATAACCGTGAATATTGGACTTTTCTGAATACTCTGTGAACATTATTATTTGAGACTCTGTTATATTTAAACAACTTACACTGGGACGGGAGAAATTGATGGGTATCGATATAGCTCCTGTGTTTATGGTGGTCGTACATATGCTGTACAACCAATTCTTATTGGGTTCGACCTGGAGGCCACCAGGAGCTTTCGAGGGGTGTACTGGCACCCCTACTCTCTTGCCTGCCTGCCGGGTGTGCTATAATCCCCTGGGTATATCCCTGTGGGGAACGATGACACTCTATTCCTGTTCGGGCGTATACTAAGACCTTCGGGTATATATTAAGTCCCGGTACCTAGCGGTACGTTTCGGCTCAGTACCGGATACTCCTAGACCGTTGTCCCGGGCATGCATGGGACCCATTCTAAACATGGTTCGTCGTTTCCCATCAATTTCAATAACCAACATTGCTTGACTTGTATGCAAAAGTATATGGCACTGGCCATATACCGAAACATACAAATTGAACGAGTCTTAATAATAACTTGATAATTTAATTTCATGTATTTTATTGTCATTCCTTATTTACTATTCATTGTTGTTATTCCATGCTTGCTGATTTGGTTACATGATATTTGACCTCCTACACTTATTATTGCTTACTTGACACTTGGTTTCTTTTTGCACTCGCTGGGTTACCCATTAACAACCCTATATTTGTATGTTCGGATTTAGCAGGTTGGACCGAGGTGGACCCTTCAGTTGAGGATCAGGCTTACTTCGAGGAGCAGGCAGATCAGCCGTAATTTCGTCCCGTCTTCCCGGCTCGCGAGATTTTCTCTTCCAGCTCGTGAGTCATTATCTTTTGTGCCCTGTACATTCTACTTTTGTTCTATCTGGTGATGTAATATTATGTCACATTTCTGTGATAACAGAGTACTTGTACTATTTTATGTTGGAATGTATAACACCACGTCTTTTCGCACTCTAATCCCTATTTTGTGTTGTATTGATGCTTAGCGTACATACGTGATGGTACCATCGCCCTACATATGTACGTCGCAATGGCGTCCCCGTACCTGCCGGATCGGGGCGCCATAAAAACTCAGAGAGGATAGGAGTGAGGAGATAAGGGGTCCACCAATAAGCCGCGGATCTGCGGCTATGGCCGTGGATCCGCGGCCAGGATGTGGCCAATTGGCCACATTTAGGTAGGGATTTGATTTGCATGGGATTTTGCCCTCTTTTGTCCAGCTGTATTTGCTGTCTGTCTCTGATTCTGATCTGATCTTCAGTGATTCTCAAGTTAACCGATTTGGATTCTTATAAAACCAAATTAATCGGATTTCAATCTCTCTGATTTGTCATGATCTGTCCTGATCTTTTGATTTCAAATTAATTCTGAATTAAATAAGGATTTGATGGGTTTTTGGGCTCATTTTCTTCCCCTTTCTTTAGCGATGGACCTGCACTTTATGAAAAAAATAAGACTTATTAATAGGATTTATAGATAATAAGCATGGTAATGTGACAATATATATGCAATATATGTGACCGATCACACCCCCACACTTATCTTTACTCGCCCTTGAGCAAAACATCAAAACTAATCCTAATCAATTATTAGACCACTTTCGCATGTTGCTCGATTGCACTGAGCATGTGCAACAAGCGTTAAACCTCTAGGTTACCCCTAGAGAACGAGTTTTGTCTCTTGAGGATTTTCAGTGGATTGCACCCACAAAATCCATAAAGAAAGAGAAAGAATGTTAGTATTTTTGAAAAGTATTTTGAAAAGAAAGAAAATATTTGAAGTAGATTTGTAAGAGTTCAAGTAATCTATAAGTTATAGAAATATCGAACTTTTCATTTCTAAACTTAGTCTCTATTTAAAAACATGTCATCAATCAAAATAAGGAGTCAAATTGTATTTCTCATTTAGTATATTACTTTACCCTGAGTCATATGCACCTTCGTGACCGTGAAGTTTGACTAAGGGTTCTTTAACATTAACTCCTATGCCTTATTTATATTTATTTTTGGTAGTATTTATTCTTTAATTCCATTAGGCTTTCTAATCTGCCTATGTAACGAGCATTTAGTCGGTGACACCCAAACTGGACAGTCTTAGGGCACCAGGTGAGAAAACACCCTTAAGGAGTTAAACACTCGAGCAGACAAGGCCACGAAACCAAGGATTTTTATTTATAAAATATACCCCTTTTAGGCGTGAATACTTATGCTTCATGAGGCACAAATGCCCAGATTAATCAGAGGATTTATATATATATATATTTCAAGCTTATCTAATTATCTTTTGCATAAATACCAAGGCTTTTTTAGGCCAAAGCACTTAACTAATCAATCATTAGATTTGTTTATTTTCATAGATATATATATATATATATATTTAATTTTTTATAAGGCATAAGAATCTTTGTTTTTGAACCCTAAGTGTGTAAGTATATAAGGTGTGCATATTTCTTCAAGGTAAAGATCAAGAGTAAATTACTTTCATCAATTTTCTTCCTAACCCTGAAATCAAACAAGTCATCTTATTTAGACCAAGTATAAGACATCCTAATTATGATTTTTTATTCCTTAAAATTGACTTAATTTCTTACAAAAAGTATATCAAAATATTGTTCTTTTCTTTCAAATTATATATATATATATATATATATATATAATATATATATATATATTATATATATAATATATATATTTGTTTCTTTTTTAATTATATGTTAGTCATGTTAGAGCCCTCCCCACACTTATCTCATGCATTGTCCCCAATGTATGAAAGAAATGTATAGGTGCATAAAATGGAATGTAAAAGAGGTGCATATATATTATACAAAAATATGTACAACATCATGTTTCTCTCACACATAGATCTTTTTCGGCTTCATCCCTCTAGCTCTCTTCCCATCATTCCAATGGGTTCTCTTTATAGGGCATAGTGGGGAGGCCAAATTTTTATCATTTTAGCTCGCTTCCTCCCCAGTCTCACCTTCTTTAAGCTTTTCTTCCTTATATTTCTACATCCATTATTCAAAAATTGATCATCATCACACTTCTCAGTTTAAACTTCCTCATTATGAATGCCTAGGAATTCTAACTCTGTTTCATACATCTCCTCAAAACTTAGGTCAACACTTTCCCTGGAGGAGTGTATTTAACCAAAATATCCTTAGTCGGTTCATCCAAACACATGAGTTCTTCTTCGAAGAGGTTTTCAAAGAGTAGGTCAATTGGAGGTTCTTAAATTATATTCTCATGCGATATATCATTAATTGGCTCATCGAAAGTGAAGATATTCAAATTAAATTTCTTTTTTTAAAGGGGACTCTAAAATTAGGATCTCTGACGTATGCTTTCTCATTAAGATAATTCACTCTTAAATAATTCATCAAGAAACATAGACTCATTCTCTATACCTTCACTTTCTTCATCACAATTGTTTTCAACAAAGTTTACCGCAAATGTTGGTCTCTTATCTTACGAGGTTATTTTTTTAGGTTGAAGATATTGATTTCTCTAGTCATGTCCCCAAAGGTTAATCTCATAGACCCATTTCTACAATTGATAATAGCATTGGCAGTAGTAAGGAATGAGCGCCCTAGGATAACAAGAGTTTGAGCCCTTGGATTGGACACAGGTTGTGTCTTAAGAACTATGAAATCAAGTGGGTAGATAAACTCCCTGATCCGGATAAGGACATCATTAATTTCCCCCTTTGGAACTTTCACAGAACGGTCAGCCAGTTGGATTGTGACTCGAGTTGGACGAAGATCACCCAACCCGAGTTGTTGATAAACTGAGAATGGAAGCAGGTTGATATTTGCTCCCAAGTCAAGAAGTGGATGATTAATCTCGGCTTGTCCTATAGTACAGGCAATGGTGGGACAACCCGGATCCTTATACTTGACAGGGATCGGATCTGACAGTAGCTCACTAATGTTAGTGGGTAAGAAGACTTTCTTGGGTACATTAATCTTTCTCTTTTTGGTGCACATGTCCTTAAGAAATTTTGCATAGGATGGGACTTGTTGGATGGCATCAAGGAGTGACACATTTATCTTCACTTGGTTGAAGATCTCAATTATTTTATCCATGTGTGGATTCTGCTTGTTGTTTTTTAGACTATTAAGAAATGGTACTATAGGCTTGTACACCTGACTGGTTGACTTATCTGTTTCAGATTCGTTAGATTTGGAAGGATTGAGACTAGATGAGGTAGATGCTTGAGTGTGATTGTGCTAACTGGGATTGGGTGGTGTTGACACTTGATTATCAACTTTCTTTCCCGACCTCAATGTATGAACAACATTACATTGATTAATGATTGATTCTCAGCCAAATGAGCTTGTAGAGAATTCCTAGGATTCATAATTGGTTGAGTGGGCAAGGTACCATTTTGCCTCTCATTATGTAGATTGGCTAATTAGCTTATTTGACCCTCTAGCCTCTGTATTGTTTGCCTGAGGTAATCTTAGTTTTTCATATACCTTTCCATATTTTTCTCAAAATCAGTCATTCTCTTTTCAAGTTGAGGATTCTGGAAGGAAGATGGTGGAGCTTGGTTGGGAAAGTTTTGTTGATAATTTAAAAAATTGTTCAGAGAATTGTGAGGGTAATTTTAAAAGTTGGGTTGATGAATGAAAGAATTATTGGAATGATGGAAGTGGCTTGCATGGTTTGATCGTGGGTGGTCATTGTTGTGTTGGCTCCATGAGAAATTGGGTGATTTCTCCAGCCAGGATTGTATGTTGGTGCGTAAGGATAATTATTCGGCCTTGAAAAGGTCGCATTCATCGGTTCTGAAAAGTGTTGTTGAGCTTAAAATACAGGACACTCCTCAAACACATGATTCATGGCTTGGCAATAAGTACAGCCTGGAGTTGGAATTTAGTTTGGGCTGACTTGATTGACTGGACCTGGTTCCTTAGTTTCTAAAACTTCCAGTCTTCTCATTAGGTTAGCTAACTTTGCCTCGTTAGCTATGGATGATTCAATTGAATGGAGACCTCCTTTTGAAGAGATGGAGTTTGAATTCTTAGAGCTTTCACTAGTTGGTTCCCATTGCATGGTCTTTTCAGTTAGATTCTTATATAAATCTCATCCTTCATTCTCATCCTTCTGCAAGAATCCCCTTGGCATATGCTTTCTAAGAGGGTCTTGGTTGAGTAGTCTAAACCGTCATAAAGAATTTGACATTGTCGCCATTTCTCTATTCCATGATGAGGACATTGGACAAGTAGGTCTTTGAAGCGTTCAAAGTGCCTCCAAAACGGTTCACTAGCTTCTTACTTGAACTGCATGATATTTTTCCTAACGAAAGCGGTCTTATGAATTGGATAAAATTTCTTCAAGAAGACATTGATGAAACCATCTCAGGATGTGATAGAGCAGGCCGCTAAGCTGTAGAGCCATTTCTTGGCTAAGTCCTTAAGAGTGAAAGGGACAAATCTCAACCTAATAGCATCATCTATAAAGTGTGGAATTTTCATCATTAAGCATACTTTCTCAAATTCTCTTATGAAGAAATAAGCATCTTCGGACTCTAAGTCATGGAACTTACGGAGTATGTTGATGAACTGTGGCTTAAGCTCAAAGTTGTGTTCACCAACCGATGGAAGTTGGATGCAGGATGGAAGTGAGGTTAATGGGATAGAACCTATCCTGCAAAGATGTCGGTTGAGTAATAACCGAATCTGGTCTTGGTTCGAACTTGGGTGGTGATGTGTTTCTAATTAGCCTAAATGAATTAGGGTCTCTTGACCACACATGCATACACAAACAAAATCACAAACAAGTTCACCAATAGTCAACAAGAGGATACTACCAAGCCTAGTCTAAGATAACATTGACCTAGACAACTCCTAACTGGTTGATTGTTCACAGGAGGTATAATGTAGACTTTGACCACAAGCTAATCAACCATGTCAGGGCAAGATTGTTGGGAGGTATCCGCGCAAAAGCGACGGGCCTAATTAAGCCAAACCACCAGCCTTTAGGGTTTCGCCCCTCAATCCCTTTCCTAGACACTGTTTTTGCAGGAGTCAAATTCTAACACCTTCCCCCTTAGGATAATCTCCTAGCGAGTTCGAGATGTCCCTAAGGCCAATGTCTATCAAATTTAAATTAGGCTTAGGTTGTGCGTGCTTGGAGATGGTTTATGGGCTAAGGAAAGGTAATGACTTCCCCACCTTATCTTGATTTGGGTTTTGCCCTTAAAATTGATTGTGCAGAGTGTGCAAGATATAGAAAAGTAACATTCATAAGCAAATATCACCAAGAATGTTTCCTAAACTATACGCTATGCATACATACCTTGTCTCCAGTTATCTTCAACAGTAATTGTAAAAGAAACATAATTAGACAAATGTCTAGAATGCAAGTGTAAACATCTTCAATTAGCAATCAATCAGATTACTGTTGGATTAAAAACAGGGAGTGTGAATATCAGATATAGCAAAAATAACACATAAAAACTGTATTTTTGCAAAGCAATATGTCCTGCAAAAAAAAGAGTTCTTTAGTAGTCCAAAAAATTTCAAACTTGCGCTGCAAGATCTTGAATTCTGTTTCTTACTTTCGAGAGTAGGGGCACAGAATAACAAGTCTTCTCCTGCAAAGTTTGAGTGCTAAAACTGAATCTTGACGTCCCTGAAACAAGATATCAAACTCGTTAAAAAATAAATACACTGTTCTCTCCCCGGTAACGGCGCCAAAAATTGGTTGTAAAATGAAAGTGATAAGAATTACCGTCTAGTTATGGGCTAACAGGTCGTGTCCACGAGGAGGAATGCAATGAAAGCTTTTTAGTTTTTTTGTTTAGAAAGTTAAGAATGGTGTTGGTTTTTTAGTTGAAAAGAGAATGGAGAGAAGGGAAGTGATTTAAAGAAAAACTTAAAATTTAGAGAAGGCTTTGAGAAAAGGTGATCTTTAAAAAATGTTGAAGATTGTTTGGTTGTTTTTAATATAGGAAAAAGATCTGGGCTCATTAATTTTCTACTCAACTACTTATTTATCTCAAGAACATTTTGGTGCATCACTTTTATCATAGGTAAAAACCTTAGTTTCTTTTAATGTCCAAGTAAAACAAATAAGATGATTTTGGATTAAATCTTAAGGTCTTTCTTAACACAACATTACAAATAGAATGTTAAACCATCAAGCGCAAAGAAGAAAGTATGGAATAAAAACGATTTGAAAATATTTATGTTTTGAAAGTCCAAGTTTAAAGAAAAGCATCCTCATGAGCTTTCAAGAATAAAGTTTAACTCAGGCATTATTATGATTCAAAAGAGTCGCTTTCGTAAAAATCAATCGAGAGAAAGGAGGTAGAAGATTAATTAGTAAGCCCAGAAAATAAGTTTAGCTACTCATGAATAATGCAAAACAAGACATGGAAACAAAATAAGACATCCCGTGAATTGGAGAAGAAGAAGAAACGCTTTGAACCTTTATTGATGTCACTTCAATCTTCAAATTATAATCACTTTATTCCTCTATCTCACTGGTATTTGGACTGAACTACAAATTAAAAAATAGAGATACAACTTTTCTATACTATCTAATAAAGAACCTAAACCCTAAAATGAACAAGAAATTTAATCCTAGTCTTTTCTCCCTTTTACAGTGCAAACCCTGCCTTTTATAGGCCAAAACCTAGAGGGGAGAGGAGTGAGGAGATACTTTGCTCCCCTTATCTCCACCAATAAGCCACGGATTCGCAGCTATGGCCGCGGATCCGCGGCCAGGATGTGGCCAATTGGCCACATTCACGTAGGGATTTGATTTGCGTGGGATTTTGCCCCCTTTTGTCCAGCTGGATTTACTGTTTGTCTCTGATTCTGATCTGATCTTCGGTGATTCTCAAGCTAACCGATTTGGAATCTTATAAAATCAAATTAACTGATTTTCAATCTCTCTGATCTGCCCTGATCTTCTGATTTCGAATTAATTGTGAATTAAATCAGAATTTGATAGGCTTTTGGGCTCGTTTTTCTTCCCTTTTCTTTAGCGATGGGTCTGCACTTTATAAAGAAAAATACGACTTATTAATAGGATTTATAGATAATAAGCATGGTAATGTGGTAATATATATGCAATATATATGACCGATCATTATGTGCCTTTTTGAAACACTGATTTTCTGTCTCCGGCATGTCTGATTGGGTACGGAGCGTCTTGGTGCGTTTGCGATGTTATCTCTGAGTGAGGGTAATTCCATCAATAGTTCTGCAAATGTGGACTCTGAGTGGGGAATGCTCCTAAAACGAAGAGTTTCGACTGCCCGTAAGCTGGTCGAAAGGGGGCCTATAGGCTGGTGCTTGTATTGTCATCTCTGAGTGGGAGACACTCACATAACAGAATGTACAAGCATTAGGAATTCTGATGGGGGATATTCCCATTAGCGGGGTAAGGACTCTGAGCGGGGGACATTTTCACAGCGGAGGGTTTCGACTGCCCTAGGCTCATCCGAGGGAGCCTATAGGCTAGTGCTTGTGTTGTCATCTCCGAGTGGGGGACACTCCCACAGTGAAACATACAAGTATTAGGGATTCTGATGGGGGACACTCTAAATAGCGGGGTGAGGACTTCGAGCCGGGGACATTTCGACTGTCCATAAGCTAATAGAGAGAGCCCATAAGCTGGTGCTTGCATTGTCATCTTCAAGTGGGGGACACTTTCACAACGGAACACACAAAGCATTAGGGATTCTGATGGGGGGACACTCCCATCAATGGGATGAGGACTTCGAGCGAGGACATTCGCACAACGGAAGATTTCAAATGTCTATAAGCTAATTGAGAGGGAGCCCGTAGGCTGGTACTTGCATTGACATCTCTGAGTGGGGGACACTCTCACAACAGAACGTACAAGCATTAGGGATTCTGATTGGAGACACTCCTATCAGCAGGGTGTGCTGAAATGGTTAAGAG
The DNA here is from genome assembly GCA_038442645.1 of Agave tequilana. Taxonomy (NCBI): domain Eukaryota; kingdom Viridiplantae; phylum Streptophyta; class Magnoliopsida; order Asparagales; family Asparagaceae; genus Agave; species Agave tequilana. Next base: position 113,605 of record JAVJIF010006065.1, on the reverse strand, counting down.
CAAAAATTTAATTTTATTTGATATTTGAGGCATAATACATGGAATTTTAATTGAAATAAAGGGGATGTTATCGAAGAAGGTACTCCCTTGACTTTATTAGAGGTACGAGCTCACTCAATCACCTTGTACTGGGTGATCATGTGTTGGGTTAGGTAGGAGGCGGGACACTTGGTTGTCCTACACCGGAGGCCGCCTCAGGGGTAAGAACGTACTCTTTGAAGAAGCCTTGGCGGACAAATTCTTTCAAATGCCACATAAGTCTTCTACAATGGGCAATCTTGTGTCCCTTACTGTCGTGATAACAATAGTAATCTTCCGCTCCAGGAAGTGCAGGGTCGTATTTGATCGGCTTCAGGTGTCTTACCCATGGTTGGTCCTTGAGGTCATTAAAGACTTCGTTGAAGGGAAGCCTCAGTGGAGTGAAGTGATTTTCTATTCTGAAGGCTCGAAGTGAATTTAGAGAGACAACCGGGAATGCTTGCTTCTTGAAGACAGGTTGCCTCCGATTCTGGTTACCGACATAGGTCGGAGTCTCGCGTTGCGAGTTCGTCTTCTCTCTGTCATTACTGTATTTGAGAGAGTGATTGACGGAACTCTTCATAGGCTCATCCAACTGAATGTAAGGCTAGGCTCGGGACATGACCTCACTCATCCGTGTGACATCATTCTTCAGCAGGTGTTGTATAGGGGGTGAGAGAGCTGCAATCTGCTGATGCACGCGAGTGCCGATACATCTTCACCGCAGTTGGAACCCTTGGCAAGTTGGTTCTGAAAGTAGCTGATTTAGGACTTGTGTCAAACATCTTGCCTTATTTTGACAGAGAGAAGATGGTGGTTATTCTTCTTGACCTCCCGGCGGGAGGCGTATTGGGTGAGGAATGCCTCGGTTTTTCCCTCGAAACTATGGAGCAAACGCGACGGCAGGAAGTAGAATCAATCTGAGGCCACACCTTTCAAGCTAGATGAAAAGGTAAGGCACATGAGTGGATCATTGTAGAAGTGGACCTGAATCTTATCCCGAAGTGTTTGATGTGTTGAATTGGGTCGCTCGCTCCGGAATAGCAGTCAAAGGTAGGAGTCGTAAACTTTTTCAGAAATTCATATTCCAGAATCTCTTCGGAGAAAGGGGTCAGAGACTCTGGCAGCTACATGTTCTTGTACGCCATGGAACTACAGCTTTGCCTCTTGGATCCGCCTTCGGACCAGTTCATCAAGGGTTCCCATGTCGGGCGACTCCTCGACCCTTCTCCGAGTCTGGACACGCAAATCTTTTTTTTTTGGCAACAAGGTGAGTCAGCTTCATTGTCGGAGCCATCTTCGTATAGGAGAGACATTGGTCTGGGCGCCTCACATTCAGATGGGCTCATTGCCTTGCGCTCCTGCCTTCTGAGTTCATCCTCCGATTGTGTTTGCGCCTGGGGTGCCTTGGAGGGCGGCGATTTTGAGCCTGGAGTTGATCGTTGAGTTACTTCAGCGCCTCCTATTCGTGAACGACATTCTCACAGTCGAGAGCCGCCTACTCCCGATCACAATCTGACCGGGCTTGTTTCTCCTTCATGTCGATGAACATCTGAAGGATCTTGCCTTTGTACAACAGCGGTTGAGCGTTGGTGGCTGTCCCTTGAGACGACGAGGTGTCAACGTCGTTTGTTGACGCACTCGCAGTCGACAGTGTGTGGGGGGACCGTGCCCCCAACATTGGCCTTGGTCCTGCTTTTGGAAGGGGTGTCGTTGTGAACGACTGTCTACTTCTTACGGTCATCGATGCTAGGGAGAGGCTTTTTGAGGAAGGTTTGATTGGAAGGGAGGGAGATCTCAAGTGTAGGCTCAGGATCTCAATGAAAGCACCAATTTGTGTTGGATAAAACTCCTTCGCTTGCAACTGGACATTCCCGATCGGACCTGCTAGAGCGCACAGAGAAAAGACACTTCTAAATTTAGGAGCACTCATGTGGTGCCTACCTAAGACCCTCAGGTGTAAGAATCAGTAGGTGAAAAGGAGGGAGGACCGGACAGAGAGAAACTATCGGTGTGTTGTGGTGGTGGATTGACAGAAGAAAACTGCCAATGTAATATGGTATGTGCTCTGAAGATTAAGGAAGCGACCCCCTTCTCCTTGGAAGGAATTTGTATGTGACAGAGGCGATCGAGTGGATACGGATAGAGGCGGATCTCAACTGATTAGTTTGAATCTGATGATCCTTGTAACTGTCGGGATTATATTCAGGTTGTTATGATTGATGCGTAGGAGTGTTATCAGTTGTTATCTCCAACTGTTTTACTTAGCTGTAAAATAACTTTGGATAAGGAAGAAGATCGGGCCGCGTAACAGATTCCGTAATTTCGATCTGCTTTCAGCGAGGGATAAGATTGCCACGTGGCGGAGCATGCTACGAGAGAGACGCGACTCGGAGTCGAATCGATTCCAGGTGCATATATGATTACAGAGTTTGGGATGAGAGGTGTCTTCGAAAAGGGATGTGCTGTCGGAATTGAGGTAGCTCCAGAGGACATTGCGGCTTCAGAGGATAGTATGGTTTCGGAGAAGTGAGGGCTACTGTCGGACTTGGGCATGGTTGAGGTCTCGAGATGAGGGTCCTGAGAACTTCCCAACTCTTATGTCACTGGACGTGTATCGTGATCCCGACGGAGGTCAAATTTTTGACCACCACATGATCATGTTGACTCAAATCTTCCTCAATTTACATGTTTCATAAATTTGAAAGGAATCACACAATAGATTCACGAGCATGCTCGGAGGTCAGTGGTTAACATTATTCAACATGGGAGGCTGTCCAAGCTCCTGTCATGTCTATAAATTATTTTCCTCAGTGCTATTTAAGTTGTGTGTCTCAAATCTGACTCTATAGCTTCTAGCGCAAGCACGTAGGAGAGTAAATAAAATTGGAGTTGCACAACTGATTAATGAGACTTGTTAATGCCTTGAAATTTTCTTCAATAATAAATGAGCCAAGATTTCTTCAATATATAGGGTTATTTGAGAAATAACCCTATATATTGAAAAAAATCTCATATTGACTACTGAACAAAGATTCTAAAATTGATAAAATCAGTAAAAAAGCTGAACCAAACAAAGAGAAATATCAAAGACACAAAAAAAAACTCCCCCATTTCTAATTATAGTTAAAAGAAATGTTTAACAAAACATTAACAGAAAAAAAAAAAAAGACTTAATTTGTCAAATTCTGTTTAATTCATCCGAAGATCATTTGGGACTTCTTTGTTTCCTAAGAGATGGATTGAGTGGCCAACTCTATATCTGCCTTCTCGACATCAGTCTTGGAACTCTTCTTCGGAGTGGAGCTATAGTAGCAGCCGTAGAGTATGAGCTGCGTGAGGCCTAACAATGTTCCAAGCCCATTCGGAATCTGAGAAGAAGAAAAAAAAATATGAATTACTCATGGAACAGTCATTTGCGAACATATATACGCCAATCAATCAAACAATCACGCAGTGTTTTATACCGTGATGTAGATATCGAATTTGATGAGCGCGTATGCAGTCCAGCAAACTCCATTCAAGAACCCGGCAACGGAGAGGAAGAGAGGCATGTACTCAACACTCTTTGTTTGGATCACCAGTTTCTGTTGCATTAAAAGAAGGAAAAAAGTTAAATTTTTATCGAAGATTTAGATAATTATTAGTTTGGAAATCCATAATAAACAGGAGTAGCTAGGGAACAAAAGAATAATTATTTAGATACATTTTCTTAAAAATCATTATGGTATTATATTCTTTGGTTAATTACAGATTTATGTGGAGATAATAGCGCATCAAATTATATTAAACATGCAATTTAATCAACCATAATAAGACAATTATAATTGTAAGGAAAATAAAAAATAACTTCCAGAAAAGATTAATTTCACTTGCAGGCTAGAATGGCATTCTTGTTTACTAGTGCGAATAGGGAGAGGGGGGGGAAAAAAAAAATCTAAGCTTGCAATAAAAAGATTAGATTCAGATATAATTAATAAGTCAAAAAAAAAAATTTGATGTGCAAATCAATCTTACCATGATTGACAGAGGAGAAGCATACATGATTGTCCCAAAAATGACACACAAAATCCCCACAATCATCGACCTCTTGTCGTGCGTGTGAGCCCCGGCGATCACCCCTGCGACCACGGCCCCCATGAACACCAACTCAGCAGCCAAGATCTTCAAAACTTTCAGCTGAAAACACAAATCCAGCCCCCATTAAACTCGACAAACTTAGTTAGTCAGCAACACATTACGTTGAAAAATTCCCTCTTCGGCACTGCAGCAAATAAGATTGAGTTTTAAACATACGCGAAGTCTCCACGGCGAGTATGTGAAGAAAACAGTGAGATACATCGCCTCAAGCGCGAGGCCGATGCCGTTGATGGTGTACACAAGAGTGCTGTCTGGGTGCACAACAGGGATGCCATAAAACACCCAAAGCATGCAGTTGAGCAGTGTTGCTAAGTATGGGATAGGGGAGAACTCCTCCACTGCCTTCCTCTTGTATATCTTGTAAAATGTTGGCCTGACAGGAAAATAATGTAAACTGTTGTAAATTTTATGTTTTCTAGTAATAGAGAAAAAAAATTGGATTTTGGTTGATTGGATATGAGAATTCATACACTGGGGACAGAAATAATCCGAAGGATATGATATTTCCTGCAGAAAAGATAAAAGTTGAGATAAAGATCAGGATACTGATAAAAGGAAACAGATATTGAAATTGGCGTAAAAATCTATTTTTCAAACTTCAGATGTAAAAAGAAAAATTTTTTTTTTTGATATGTTATGTAAAGGAGAATATAACATACATAACAGATAATGTATAATGAAAGAATCTTGCCATGCAAGTACTGATTTAATTCCTTTTAGAGAGATATGGAAGTGCCTAAAAACTATTAATTCTTTATTTTAATTGGAAGATAAGTTCTTTTTCTTTTCTTTTTTTTTTAGGAGATGGAATATTTGTTTATTTCATTCAAATAAAGTGTGCCGATGGGAAAAGTGACTCTTTTTCTAAAAAAAACCTTTAAAAGCTCTTTCAACTTTCTGATAGGGAAAGAAAAAAACAATATTTTTTTTGCTAAGATGAAATTAGAGTTTAAGATAAAATTATATGCCACTCGGCCTTGCGAGTCAGAGGCCTCATCTTCTCTCTTAAAAAAAAACAAAAAAACAAAGAAAATTAGGGTTTAGGGACGTTACCGATGACGCCGACGATGCTGCGAACTACGTCTCTACTCACCATCTTCCTCTAGCTTTCTGAAGACTAACCCTAAGCCTAAAAGTTACACAATGAGAGAGAGAGAGAAGAGAGAGTTACACAATGAGAGGGAGAGAGAAGAGAAAGTTGTTGACAATGAGAGAGAGAGAGAGGGGTTGGGGAGTTTAAATAGGGGAGGGGGAGAGAAAGTTACGTAAGAATATTGTTGTGCAAGAAATAAACTTCTGTTAACAATTAACTTGATATATGGAGAGTACAAAATCAATTTGATTTTATTAGGATATAAAAAAAATAAAGTTTGATGATCTTGAGATTGTGTCAATATCATTCACGATGATCATATGCATGGCAGTATCTTATTCTAAGAATAGAAAGCATCCCATGTGAATAATAAGGTGGGGATTTATTGCCATGCAAATTATCCATCAACAAAATCAGATTTTAATAATCATCAATAAATTTCTTATTCTATTCTTAAATTGCAGCGTTTCTTTCTACATCCAAAACTCCAACAATTTAGCCCAAGAAAATCACCACAAAACTAAAGTACATAATTTCTTTGGCTACAGGAGACTGTCCTCATCATTCACGAAATTTAGTGAGTAGTTACCTCCATATTGTTCCAATTGGTGATTGGTTTGATCTGATTTCTTGCCACCAACCCAATTCATGTAGAGGAAAGTGATGGGTCACACGTGTCACCTCAGTGATTGGAGGGAATCAAGACTCTTAATAAAAATATATTTTATTGATCAATGAATGTTGATGAAAATTTTATGTGGGGGTCGGCTCAAATTTATCCAATTTGTGGGCATTGTCAAATTTGGTTGGTTAGTTTTTGACCATGGTCTCAAGGATCCTAGTGTTGAATTGGAGAGAAATGTGAAATGGTTATCTACTCAAAAAGGTTTGATGGTGTATCACCTAATAACTACCACCAATTGATTCGTATATATCAAAGTCCAAGCTTGCTTTTTACATAGGTGAGTCCAATTCCTATTCCTCTCTCTCTCTCTCTCTCTCTCTCTCTCTCTCTCTTGAGTAGAATCCTATTCCTATTCTTATTAGGATAAGAGAGAGGGGGGAGAGAGAGTTGGGTCTTGAATTTAACATCTCACCATACTGAATCTCACTTCCCCATAAGAAAAGAAAATGATTACAATCTTTTGAAGCAACAAGAGACCATGTGAATTGAAAGTGTTGGATAAGATAACTACGTTATTGTTTGATACTTTTGAAGTTTTTTACAATGAAAATTGATTGGCATAGGGTGAAAGGTGTCCGCTAATACAATGTGCACGTGCATGTTAAAAAGAAAATAAAACCCCTCGACATAAAGATAATGTCTAAATAAGTCTAAAAAAGTGTGCCAATAGTCTGGTATTAAATTGATGCAGCAGAGTTGAGGTGCAGGAGACGACCTACCAAAGGCCCAGACAGGGGCCCGGTCGACGGATAAGAAGCTGATTGAAAACAGAAGGCGCATCGGTCGACCGATACAAACCGAGACTAAGGAGATTTATAGTCAGCCGACTGCCCAGTAGACTGATCTGCACTTATCTGCTATTTTAGAATCTGTTTAGGATTCTATAGTTCCTAAATTCTTTTCTGTTTTTTTATTTTGCACTTTCTATATTTTAAAATTTAGTTTTAATAGTAGGAACATTACTCTAAGTCTATAAAATACCATTGAATCTCTAGTATTTACACACACAATTTTATTAACATATTTTCAATTTTTTTTCCTCAAATTTGCTGGTGGATTCGAGTTGATCTCTTAGCTCGTGGATTCGAGTCGTCTCACTCGTGGATTCGGGTGATTATTTCCTACATGAAGATTTGTTCAGACTTCGTAGTGCTAAAACGAGATCTAACCCGCGTCGCTCGTCTTCTTCGCTTCCCCGTCTACGTCATAAATCTTTTAAAGCATTATAGCTTAGACTTATCTGTAGGATCGATTATTTTTTTCTCCCTATCACCGGCTCCTACTCATTATCATCCCTACTTTAGTATCCTCACCATAAGGAATAAAAAAAAACTTAAAAAAGAAAGAAAAAGGGGGAAGAAAAAAAAGATGCAAGACGCAAGAATTTGGAGTGTCACGCATCCTTCTAGCTGACTATGGCTCTTTTTTGTGTCATCACCACGGGTACAACGTGACACATTGGAATATGACAACCTTTTCACCCACAGAGGAGAGTAGTAGTTTTATGGATAATGACAAAGAAATTTTGTACAAACACATGATGATTTGGCCGAAAGTTTTGAAGAACTTTTAGAGGGAAGTAGAATGGAATGTCTAGTTGGTAAACATTGACTTGCAATGTTTATATTGTTATTAGCTTACCAAAGTTATGAGAATGTTTGACTTCCCCTTTGTTTTCTTATTAGTTCACCATCAAAGTTATTAGTAAGGATAAAGCCCAAGGTGCTGATGGATAAGATTATCAGTGTTATCCACCTTATTGTCTCTTGAACTACTACTATAATTGACTTTTGTCTAACGAAGTTATAAAGAGATGAGATTAGATTATGAGAATCATCGGAATAAAACCGACTGCATGGATCCCAACCTCTAGTACGTCCGTCGCTCAGCACAATTTTTTTTTCTAGTTAAGGGGCGCATGAAGGCAGGCTGGGGTTCGAACTCGTGACCTGCTAAGCGGGGCTCAACAACCCAAACAGGATCACTAGGCCATTTGCGGGGGACATGGAGCTTGGTGGTCCTGGCTGTGGTGGCATTAACGGCTGTGATGAGAATGACTTTCGATGGTGGTGGTGGCAACAGCATTTGCAACATTGGCAATGGTAGGCTATTGGATGACGGTGATGGTAATGTTTGATGATCATGGCAATAGTTGTAGTTGTTGTAGTGGCAACTGTGGTGATCAATGCCGATAGCAGTGGGCGATGACAAGAAATTGATTCCGGTGGCAACCATAGTCAACAATAATGGTAGCGGAAAAAATAAGGATATTCTAGAAATAAGAATTTTTTCTTCTTTTTTTTTTTTTTTTTTTTGAATTTCTTGTAAGAATAGAATGTAGCTCACTGGCCTACCATCAGAAATGACATTCCCAAAAACAGTAGAATGCAAAGCCCGATGGAATTCTTACATATCAAAGAAAAATGGGTTGTCTTATGCTAAACATGGGAATCTGTATGGGAATTCTGAATCCCTAAGTAGATTCTTATGTACCAAACACATACTGCAAGTTCTACTAGTATAGTCAGTAGTGAAAACCAATGATAGAACGACGGAGAAGGAGAGTAGAGGAGGAATAAGAAAGGAAGGGGGAGGAAGAAGAAGGTGGGGGTGCTTTGACTTTGCTGGGAGGAGGAGGAGGAAGGAGGGGGGAGGGGAGAGAGGAGGAAGGAGGGTGGAGGGAAGAGGGCGGTAGCCGGTCTCTCTCTCTCTCTCTCTCTCTCTCTCTGTGAAGACGAACAGACAAAGGAACGAATGAACAAAGTTTGTGAAAGTGTCACATGAGAAAACTTTCTTTAGGTCGATTTTGATTATGTTTTATAAGAATTTCGTTGGTAACTGTCTTGATAAAAAATAATAATAATATTGTTCCCCATTTTTCTGTGGGTTTGATTTGAATTGGCATTTCTAGTATAATAAACTGACTTGAGCTAAATGGGCTTGCAGAAGAAGCCTGGGTTTTGAATTGGCCCCCAAGTCTGACATAAATGGCCCAAGCTCAGCTAGCCCTCTTTTATTTCTCTCTCAAACACTTGTTCGTTTTTTGCTAATAAAGACAGTTGTTATAAAGAGGGATGGCCTCAGCCAAAGGAGAACGGATATTGCTACCCCAAAGTTGGTAAAGACCCCCATTGATTAAGGCAGCCCCAAAATTGACAAAAAAAAAAAACCCCTAAAATTTTTAAAATGGCCAAAATGTCATTTTCTTCTTCTCGTTCCTCATTGGCGACCGCATCGCCGACAACTCTCTCCACACTCTAGCGAACGCCCCTCCAGTGACCCCCTCCCCCTGCCTCGGCGACCCCATCCCTTCCTCTGGCGAGCCCCCTCACCCCTCAACCCCTTCCCCAATCCCCTCCGGCGAACCCCCTTCCCCATCCCCTCCGGCGAACCCCCCTCTCCCCTCAACCCCCTCCCCCATCTCCTCCAGTGAACCCCCTCCCCCCAACCCCTCCCCCCACTGCAACTGTTTTGCCGAATACCGGTCGAATAGAATAGTGTTTATTCGGCAAAGTCCAGCCGAATAGACACTATTCTGTTCGGTCAGTGTTCGGCCGAACGGTTGCAGTGGGGGGAGGAAGGGGGAGAGGTTGGAGGCAGGGGTTTTCGATGGGGATGAGGCTTGAACAAGGGGAGGGGGTCGCCAGCGCGGAGGGGAGGGGGTTCGTCGGTTCGAGGAATACCGAGGAGGGGGAGGGGACGCGGAGAGGGGGAGGGGGAGGGGGAGGGGAAGCCAAGGGAGGAGGAGAGGGGAGGAGGGGAGTGGTGGTCGTCGGAGAAGGAGGAGGGAGATGGGAAAGAGGAAGGAGGAAGAAAAATTGCTATTTTGGACTTTTCGCTATGAGTGAAATGGGAAAAAAAATAATAACACACTTGAATTTTATTTTATTTTATTTTTTATTTTTTTGGGGGGGCGGAGGGGGGGGGGGGGGGGGGGGGGGGCTTTCTCACTTTTGGGGGTGGCAATATCCGTTCCCCAGCCAAAGGCCTTATTTTTCAACATATGTGACAATTTTGCCCCTTATGATGTTTGTTTATTCCTACGCATTGAACAGTTTTGCTCTTGAGACGTTTAAACAGCGTGAGCCGTGTTGAGTTATTAAAATTTGCTTCCACCTTTCACCACAAATCAATGTGCCATGGTGGTTTGGGTGTTTGGATTCTGAGCTAGGGAGTCTGGTTCAATCCCTAGCACCTAACAGTTTCAATTTACATATAACCTTTGAGAAGGATATTTTACTGGGCTTGGACTATTTTATAAAAAAAACCATTGGGCTTTGTCTTAAATGAGGTTTTGGTTTTAATTTTATTACTTATATTTCTCTTTTAAAGCATTGAGCTTTGGGCTTTCATTTTATTACTTATTTATTTTTTTCTCTTTTTAAAGATTGGGCTTCATTTTATTATATTTTTATTTTTAATAAAATGAGAAGGGAGAACAAAATTTCCAAAATAGATATATTAATATTATATATTGGATATATATAATATTATTATTAATATATAATAATATAAATAAATTTTCGCTAATTATATAGTATTATATGATATAAAAATTATTACTATAATAATATAAGAGAAAAATGTACCTCAGCCGCCAGCTGAGAGAGACTCTCTCAGCTGTCACTTTAATATGGTAGCATATTTACTGCAACATAGTCGCAGTCCACTGTAACATGGTCGCAGTCCTAAAAAATCATATAATTTCAGTGTAATTAGGACTGCGACCATGGTAGCAGTTCTCAGAAAAAGACTGCGATCATGACAGCAGTCCTGATAAAAAACACTATAACATTATCACAGTCCTCATATAAAACTGCGATCATGATACCAGCACAAAAAATAGTGATTGAAATTCAACCACAACGTAATAGCTGAGAGAGTCTCTCTCAGTTTGCGGCTGAGGTATAGATTTTTTCTCATAATATAATATATATATCTTTATAATAATACATAATAATATCATTATATATAAGTTATATATATAATATATTAATTAATATATATTAAAATATGTTCTAAGTATGTATTAAACTGTAAATATTATATTTTATAATATAGTAATATATTATTATTAAGTTAAATATTATATATACTTTATATATGTTATAATTGTTACATATTATTATATTTATCATTATTATAATACTAAATATTCTGAGCAAACATATTTATTTATTTTTACTATATTATAATAATATAATATTATATTTATGAGGAATATGTATGTCAGTTACCATCTGACGGAATCCCGCCAGATGGCAGCTGATTAAGGTATTTATCAAAAATTTTCTTTTAATCTAACCTTATGAATTTGTAATTCATCCCCTAAAATGTGTATTTATAAAAAATCACGAGTTTTAGAGTCTGTTTGATCATATATCTAATGGTTGCAAAAGTCGTATGTTGAAAAATCATCAAACTTTGAGCCACTAGATACATGATCAAATAGACTTCAAAACAAGTGATTTTTTTGTAAATATACATTTTAGGATATTAGTTTCAAATTGGTAGGGTTGGACCAACTCAAAAAATTAGAAAATACCCCAAATCAGTCGCCAATAATAAGTGTAATACTAATAGTCATAATAATTATATATATGTATATGCTTGTATATTAAAGCCCAATTCCTCTTTCTCTCTTTCTATTCTTCTCTTCAGCCAACACTATTTAGACTCAGGCTCGACTCGAATTCAAGCCTAATCACTAAGAAAGCAAAAAAATGAGTTTTTAATTTAAATAGTTGCACACAATAGGAATCAAGTTTTAACGCTCAATGCAAGAGCCCAACGCCCCAACCACTGTGCCGCATTGACATGTTATAAGAAACGGTAATAAATGTATTTAAACTCTAATTTTGGTCTGTCGCTGCCATCTAAAGCCCGTAGGGGCAAAATTGTTTGAATATTTAAAAATGTAGTACTATATAATTAATACATATTATAATATATATTAATTAATATATCAGTTATATATAACATATATATAACTATATCATTATATATTACTATGAATATCTTCTAATGAAGGTACAAACATTATATATTTTTAATTATAATATTATTAATAAGTATATAATATACTAATAATATTTAATATAATATTTAATTATAAAATTAATTAATATTCTTAATAGTATATTAGTACAACATTATATTGTAGTACTATAATTATAGTTATTATACAATAATATTATAATACTAACATTAATATAATTATTATACAATTTATAATATATTATTGATGATCTACTAATATTATTTATATTTAATTTATTAGTATTAGTTAATTATCATTATCAATACTTATAATATGTATCTTAAATTATATAAAGAAATATATATAATATTATATTTTTACAATATATTAAAAGAAAATAAATATCTTTACTCAAAATATTTAATACTTTAAGATTTTAAATAAAATAACATTTAATAATAATATTTTAGTATATTATAATAATAGTATACTTAATATATTACTTATTCTTATATTATTATCAATTAATCATTTTGAATTTTTATTATTTATTATAATTATAGATAAATTATGTTCATCATTAATTATTATCACTGTTACTGTTATTATTTATTCCTTACTTTATTATTATTACTACTTATTATTTATTAATAATCATAATTATTATTATTTTATATTATTATTGAGAGACTATTATTAAAAACAAAATCGAGTATCATAATTGGGGGATTATTACATCAAATGTTACGAGTTGCGACATTATCGTTCCAAATTGATAAATATTAATGACTATATTATGAATTGTTATAGTAATATTTATTATAATTATTTTATTTTCGAAAAAATTTAATAATGAGATGTCATAAATTATATTATACAATAATAATTTTTATGAGAGAAAGAGATATATATAAAGAATGGTGGTGGAGTGAAGGCGGTGAGTGAAGGGCACGTGAAAGAGTTGGGTTGGTAGAAAGGAAAAAGCCAGAGAAGGGAGAGAAATGAGGGAAAAGAAAAAAAATAAAAAAATTATGCTAGACTTCTTTGCTTGATTCAAAGAAAATGAGAGAAAACTAGGGAAAAAAAGAGAGTGGGCCAAGCTTATATGTGTGGGTTAAGATTATTAAGAATGTTATAATTTATTATATATATTAGTTAGTATTATCGATTAATCAATTTGAATTTTTATTATTATAATTATAAATAAATTATAATCATCTTTAATTATTACCATTGTTATTTTTATTATTTATTAATTAATTTATTATCATTATTACATATATTTATTATTCTTAATTATTATTATTATAAATGTGAATTGAGAGATTATTGTTTAAAAATAAATCGAATATTGTTATTTGGGGATATTACATCATATGTTACGAGTTGTAACATCATCTTTCCAAGTTGATAATTATTAATGACTAAATTATAAATTGTTATAGTAATAATTAATATAACTATTTTAATTTTTAAAAAATTAATAATGAGATGTCATAAACTATGTTATACAATAATATTTTCACGATATATATATATATATATATATATATATATATATATATATATATATATATATATATATATATATATATATATACACATATAAAGAGGAGTGAAGGCGGTGGAGTGAAGGGCAGGTGGAGGAGTTGGGTTGGCAGCAAGAGGAAAAGCCAAGGAAGGGAGAGAAATGAGTGAAAGAAAAAGATAAAAATAAAAAATTCGGCTAGGCCTCTTGGCTTGGTTTTAAAAAAACGAGAGGAAGAGAGAAGAAAAAGAGAGTGGGCCGGGTTCATATGTGTGAGATAAGAATATGAAGAATAATTACAACTTATTATTAATAATGATTAATATTATAGAATAGAAGGATTTCATATTCACACACATCACAAATATTTTAGCAGTATTTCTAATCTGAAATATTTTGAAATAAAAAATTGTATAAAATTTCTGCATCAATGTCGTTTATACATACAAATTCTCAGAGAACTACACACACAAACACACATGCATATATGTATTTGTAAAATATAAAATTTATTTATTTGAAATATATTTTTTTACACAACAAAATATTTATTCAATATGAAGAATAATATAATTTATTTATTAACATATTTTTTTTACAACACAAATAATTTGATTAATTATATAATTTTAAGTATTATTAGGTAAATAAAAAAACTTACATAATTATTTTAAATTTTTCAAAAAATTCATTAAACTGATTAGTTCAACTACTTGTCTCGGGCCTTACTAATAGCGGAGGGCACTTGATGGAGAGATATAATCAAATCATCATGCCTAAAAAATAAGAAAACTATAATCATAACATAAACTTAAAGGAATATCAGAATCACACGATAAATAAATTTGTTAATGCTTTCTTATTTATTTATTTATTTAAGTAAATTATAAAGCAAGAGATCTAAAACAAAAAAAAAGCCTTTCAATTTTACTACAAATAACACTTGATTGGATAAATAAACTTGACAATCTTTTACAATTATATCCAGAATTTGGTTGTTGATAAAAATTAATGGGAAAATTTTAAATCTTTTAAGATAGTGGACGATTGTGATTAATCAACTGATCGATCTGTTGATTCCCAACGGTGTTGAGAGAATCCTTATCCTTTACAATTGTTGTTATTATTTGAAATTTTAAAGCCAAAATTGGAACAAACAAAAGGAGATTGGATAAAAGTGGTTTATTAAATCATTCAGTTAAGATCACGCTCAACTAAATATATCTAAATTATATTTTAAACAAACACAATCTCTCATTTCCCTCTATATATAAACTCCCCTCTTCCTTTAATTCTTATTCATTTAACTCGCTGAAAAACCTTGAGCTCAGTGCAGAGATGAAACCCTCAGCTCTCCTCCCCTCTTTTCTCGCGATCTTCTTCTCGACTTTTGTTCTTTGTTCTCTGTGTGACAATGGTAATGTGACGAATGCTAATGTGAGGATTACCATCAATGGCCTAACCACTATTGCCAAGACCGACTCCTCGTTCTTGTGTGTGACCCTTGACTGGTGGCCTGAGGATAAGTGCAACTACGGGATGTGCCCTTGGCACAAGTCCTCTGCTCTGAACTTGGTATGCATAAACTTTTCATATGCACTCTTATGATATCATTCTTGTGCTTAAATGCTTTGTTTGTTTTTTTATATACTATGGACAATATGTGTGATGAAAGTGGATATATGTTATTATGTTTTATTCGCATATGATAGTGACTTGTGCTTCCTTATTTTTTTTTCATGGAAGTCAGGGATACTCATTGTATACATATAATATGATAATATTAGAGACTCGATTATTAAAAAGAGAAGATAACTCTTTTTCTAATGAAAAAGAGGACAGATAAAATTAAAAATGTAGATAAAATTAAAAAATTTTAAGAATAAAATTTGATTCTTAATTTATATTTTATCTAAATACATTTTAATAAAAAATCTGAAATTTACATTTTGATAAATATATTTGAATCTCTATCTAAATATTTTTGAAATAAAGATATTAAAAAATTTTAAGAATAAAATTTGATTCTTAATTTATATTTTATCTAAATACATTTTAATAAAAAATCTGAAATTTACATTTTGATAAATATATTTGATTCTCTATCTAAATATTTTTTGAAATAAAGATATTTAAATTTCTAGAATTATATTATGATAGTTATCAAGATATTTAGGTATACATATAAAATAAGACATCTACCATATTATTCATACTTTATTTGAATAATTTTAAGTTTCCACTGCGAGGGTTAATTGGTTTTTCAAATTTGGAAAAAAAAATTGATGGACAAAGTTTTTTTTTTGCATTTTTTAATAGTAATATGGATTTTCTCTTTTGCTTTTTTTTTTATGAATGGTACTATGAAATATTTTAATTGATTGACTATTATATAAAAAGAGTAAATATGTTTATTTTTCTATTATACAAAAATAGTAACAATGCTAATAGCTAATTTTTCTGCTACTGCTACCATAATAATGGACACTCATTATGTGCACTTATTACATATTTATTAATTGGGTGTATATAAACATTAACTTTGTAATAATTTGTTCTCGAAAAAAAAATATGACTTCGGAAAATGTTTCATTACCATGACAAACATAAGTTTAGATGCAAATTGAGTGTCTTTAAATACTTTCAAATTATCTTCAATAGTATATTGCTCACACAGTTACACACATAGATAAATATAATATATTTTGTATATGATTATGTATCTTTGCAAAATAAAATAAAAATTCATGAAGTTTACACCTTTTTGTTTTGAAGTTTATACTTTGATTTGAACCCTTTATTTGTATGCTTTGGATTTATGATTTGTTGTCAAATGGTCAAAAGTAGATATAAATTTTGTGTTTTCCCATAAACAAGAAAATTTAATAATACATGAAATAGTATATATATGTATATTGATTCATAGCTTTAGGTCTGTAGTTGTACGTGCACATAAAAATTCTCTCTCTTTATGTATATATACAACTTTATTTTTGCTATTTTTTAATAAGTAGCCCCACGAAATATTTAAGTTAATTCAATATTATACAAAATAAGCAAATATGTTAATCTTTCATTATATATTAGAATGGTAACAATGAAAACAATTAATACTATGCGTGTTGAGCTCTTTAAACACTTTCAAATCATCTTCAATATTCTATACAAGGTGTGCACTCACATAATCACAAATGTTATATATTATTATGTACCTTTACAAGATATTGAAAATTCATGGAGATTACTCTTGCGCTGAAGTTTTTAACTCGATTTCAGCCTTTTGTTTGTTTGCTTTTAATTTATGAGTTATTTTCAAATTCGTAAAGCACATATAAAATTTGTTTTTCCCATAGAGAATAAATTTTAATATAATATGAATCATTATCTAGTGGCTCTATGCTTCCATCTAGTGTATATGTGCATATTGATTCATAGATTTGTGTTTGTGGTTGTATGCATATATAAGAATTTTATCTACACACACACAATTATTGTGCCATTCATGTATCCATCTTTGTCCATTAAGTATTCTATAATGACTCTCTCACTCTTGATATCTACTAAAAAGTTTGAAAAAATAGCCAAGGCAATCACTAACTATATTTCAATCAACTATATATCAACGTCATTAAGTTTCTTCTACCTGTTTTTTCTTTTTAATTTTGAGGTATATATGAATATGAAAAGATGATTATACAATATAAACTTTTCCTTGCAGGATTTGGAACAGCCAATACTTCGGAATGCTCTCAAAGGTTAGTGTCATCAAAGCAAGCGTCATTGAGAGTTTATGCTAATTTTCATACGTAAGCTTGTTTGAATTTTATCGATATTTTAGTATGTAGCTCAAATCACAGTTTGTGTTTTAACTGCAGCTTTTCATGAAAACCCCTTGAGGATTAGGATTGGAGGGTCACTGCAAGACCAAGTCATCTATAACGTTGGGAAAAATAAACCCAAGTCATGCAAAAATTTCAAAAAAGTTGATGGAGAAGGATTTTTGTTTGGTTTCACTACTGGTTGCCTCGACATGCACAGATGGAAGAAGCTCAATGAACTATTTAATGAAAGCGGGTAACGATCTGTCTTGACTCAACAATAACACATATGGCCTCACTAACAATTTTGACTTGTTTATAAAGGTTATTAGGTTCTATGTTTTTAGCATCTTTTTACTACAATATTATAGTAGTTCAATAGCTTGTTTAATACAAATAGTTGTTCTTTTTTATGTATTTATAACAAAATGTTTTACCTGCTGTTACTTGTATATATATTATTTCCATATATCCCTAAAAAAATTTGTATCTGATCTCTTTCTTCACGATATGTAGGCAAACATTATATAATAAAGTTCAAGAATAATGATTGCTTAACCTCCATGTATAATGATTGTTGCTACAATTTTTTTATTATTAATCTTATCCAAACATAAAAACTTGATTTCATTTCCTGACTTTGTTACGGGTTTTCACAATAACAATTATCGGATTGCAGAGTTGTGGTGACATTTGGATTGAACGCCCTCTACGGAAAGAAAAAGCCCAAAAAGATTAATGAAACATTGTGGGAAGGTAGATGGGACTCATCCAATGCTAGAGATTTCATTAATCATACTATTTCAGAAGGATATAACGTCGACTCCTGGGAACTTGGTAATTACTACAATAACTTTGCACCAGATCAGAGTAATTGTTCTACTCATTTGATATTTCTCAACAAGCTACTCTTTGCCTTGCCAGGAAATGAATTGTCAGGAGCTGGGGTCTCTGCAAATGTGAGAGTAATGCGGTACAGCAAGGATTTGATCGCTCTGAAATCAGTTATAAATGATTTATATGAAGATAAGAAGCAGCCTAAGATTTTGGCACCAGGAGGCTTCTTTGATGAAGAATGGTTTCCCAAGATGCTTACGTTTTCTGGACGTGATGTAGTTGATGTTGTAACTCATCATCTCTATGACCTTGGTCCAGGTCAGTGGAAAAGCGTTAATTCTTTCGCACTTAATTCAATACTGAATTGTATGTTTGTTGGTGTTAAATCTTTTTTATCATTCTGAATTAAAATTCTAAGTAAAGAGGAAATTCCTCCATATTATACATTAGCTTTGTGTGTCGAATCCACGCCCACTCGCTTTACAAGCTCAAGCAATAGCCTAAATATTGTTTCTCCCAATGTTCAGGTAACAGTGGGAATCTGTTTAGAAATTTGCAAGATCCTGAAGTTCTGAATAAATCAGCTGAGACTTTCAAAAAGGTTACGCTTACCATTGAGAATTATGGCAAATGGAGTTCTGCTTGGGTCGGAGAATCAGGAGGTGCTTACAACAGTGGAGGGCTAGAATCCGGCACTTTTCTTGATAGTTTCTGGTAAGAGGAGTCTCTTCTCTCGTGCCTTTCATCTCTCTTACTAATCAAAAGTTTGTATGAATAGATGATTATCAGCATGTCAATTTGTACAAGCCAAAATTTACTCATAATATTATTTGGCTTTGATACCATGCACGACTCATAATGGTTCAATTAAAAGCATATTTCCCTCTATAAGATGAAACAAAACAATTAACCTGGTTCTAGTTTCCTAAATATTCATTTAGTATGCCAGAAGTTCATCCAAAAGATTTCTGCTACAAATCTGTTCTTTTAATATAATTTTTTGTGTACAAGTCTGATCAAGATTAATGGTGCAGCATTGCTTTCTCATAAACTTCAACATCTTACAAAAAGAATCTCTTAGCACAATGTTCTTCATTTTCATTGATTGATAGGTACTTGGATCAGTTAGGCATGGCAGCTTCTTATAATCATAAGGTGTACTGTCGACAATCGTTGATCGGAGGAAACTATGCTCTTCTTGACACTGAAACATTTGTCCCCAACCCAGATTACTACAGGTATGTTTCACAAGGGAAAACATATCTTATGTCATAATCTGTCAGTTGATAAATTCTGACTATACGCTTTCTTTGGTCAGTGCTCTGTTGTGGCACCGCTTGATGGGTCATCGTGTTCTTCAAGTCGATAACAGTGGCTCACCATTCTTGCGAGCATACGCTCACTGTGGAAGAGACAAAGTAAAGCAACTCTTCCACGACATTCAAACTTAAAATTTGTAAATTTAATCATAAAATTCTAACCCCTTCTTCTTGTTTCTTTGGCAGCAAACAGCTACTCTGTTGTTGATTAACCTGTCAAATTCTACAGCATTCACTGTTTCAGTCGGTATGGACATGAACCTATATCCAGCCGGGCCTAAAGGGTCTGGAACATTTTCTATGAATATGCAAGGAGAGAGGCTAATCTATCGTCTAACGCCCAAAGATGGAAACCTTACAAGTCATGTTATGCTTCTTAATGGGAAACCCTTGGAAATTTCAAGCACCGGAGAGATTCCTGAGATGTCTCCGCCTTCTGCCACGAAAGCTTCTACCCCGATAAATATTTCCCCTTCATCGATATACTTTGTCAAATTCAAAAATTTCACTGCTCCAGCATGTGCTGAGGAGGAGGATATCAATAACTAGGCATGCAGCCTTTTCCCATTTTAGCTTTTAGGTTTGTTTATTTTTTCTAGTAAAAGGTCGAACTCTTTCACTTGGATGTACAAGTCTATTGAACTCTTTCAGTCGTGTTTTCCTCAAGCAAAAATATAACACCAGCAAGAACCAAACTGACTTTTAAAAGTTAGTTTTTTTCTCAATTACTCTCCCAAAGTTTTGTTGCATGCCTCATAATAGCTTGATGCCACGACAGTTTCAGTAACTTTGTATATGTCTTTTATATGTCTTTTATTTTTTATACATAAGTATTAAAGTGTGAATCCTCCATTCATCTGGCATTTTCTTAGTATATATGTGTATGTGTACATTTTATTTCAAATTTAATGTAGGAATTGCATAGCATTTACCTAACCGTTTTGTTACAAGGTTTTACTTTTCATCACGAAGTTGAGTAGACATGTGTATGTTGATTGTGCTTTAGAATGGGAAAATGGAAAAATAATATAGTGGCATGAAAATTGGAAAATGGATCCTTGAGCAATCAAATTAGTCAAAATACAAAAAAGATAAAATGCAACCAATACTTGACATCGTAATTGATTATACATTAGTTAATTGGACACTCTGAAGTCTGATGTTGTCATGCTACAAATCTTGTACATATTAATTAGTCTATTTTCATCAATATTCAAGCTTTCATCAATCTAACAACTAAAAACTTCACAATATAAGTTAGTATTGCGTAAATTTATTGCCATAATACTTGACTTGTGGATTATTATGACAATTATCTCATAAAAAAAAATTTACACAACCTACTTTGGGGCCATTACAATGGCAAGCACATGGAACAGAAGGTATAGGATTATTTTTTATATAATACAGAGGCAGAATATGTGACTTGATTGAAACTTGTACAGGATTGAGATCTGGTATACATCCATCTTCGCTAAGTTCTAGATGACTCCCATGGAGCATTGTTTTGCTTCTATGGTAGCCTTCTTTCGCTGTGAGAATATGATACTCTTCTCTCTTTTGTGTATCTGAGGCTTTTCTTTCAATCCGGGACATAGTTATTTTGATTCGCGCTTTGTCATTCTCAACTGTAACTCTGAAAGTCAGTGGTGTTGGTTGATCAGGAGTAGAGATACACTAGTCTAAGATGCCAAAAGAGAAAATTGGCAAACATAGTGTTCATGTCAGTTTGGGCTTCAATAATTTTCACAGCAACCTCACTGTCAGAACATATTTATTTTTATAATAAAATTCTGGAAAAGGTTATATTTGATAGGAGTATAATGAAGATATAGAAATTATTGTATAGAATTTTCCACAATCAATAAAACCTTAAATAAACATGTTGAAGTTGTACTAGGATGCTGATTACTTTTAGAGACAAATAATTGCATGTGCTCTAAACCTTGTTTCTGATGAGTAGAAGCTCATTATTAAGGTCATGCAGAGTGTCTTTGAGGAAACATCAGAACTAATTATTCATGTGCATGAGACACTATCATTAAAGTATGCCCAGGAACAGAGAAATAATTGAGGAAGAAGTTGTATAGTGTGGATACTTCAAACATCTGGATGTCCGATATGTGATATTTGGATAGTTAGAAATCTAGTCTAAAGAAATATACAGAATTCACATGGGAATGTAAGAAAATTCCCAAACTGGCTTTATGTTTAGAGTTCCTTGCTTATTGATTTGTTACAAATAATATCTAATGAAAGACCCCGAAAGATTAGCAAGTCAATATACTCGAATGATTTTTTTTATATCTGATGAAATACTTTTTCTTAAAAACAACATGAGAATAGCTTGATAAAATCAGGAAATGTGATGACAGGATCCATACTTTTTGCTTACAAGAGCGCTCACATGTTTTAATTGTTTAAATAGCCATACCTGTAATAATCAGGATTTGGTATAATGTCCCTCTGTCGAGGAGACCATAATTGCCACCAATCAAAGTATATCTGCAATAAACCTTAGTCTTGTACTTTGATGTCATTCCTAGTTGATCTAAGTACCTGCAAAATTGTAAATACACAAGTCTTAATTAAATTCAAAAATGGAAGAAAAAATTATGCTAGAACTTCTAGATAAACTGAGAAGGGGAAAGAATTATAGTGGTTACCAAAAGCTATTGACCCCCATTATTGTAGGCACCACCAGCTTCACCGACCTAAGCAGAAGACCATGGTCTATGGTATGTTGTAGCTCCTTGTATGTTTTCGACAATCGACTTAATCTGTGGATCCAGTATCTTCCTTGTAAGATGGG
Organism: Agave tequilana; assembly: GCA_038442645.1. Taxonomy (NCBI): domain Eukaryota; kingdom Viridiplantae; phylum Streptophyta; class Magnoliopsida; order Asparagales; family Asparagaceae; genus Agave; species Agave tequilana. The sequence continues at coordinate 91,375 of JAVJIF010006065.1, read as the reverse complement.
GATCATTCCCTGAACATTAAGTGGCATCACTGATGTTTTCATCCACTTGAAGTGCTCATTTCTCCAAGAGAAAAAATAATTAGAATTATGGACACAAGAAATTTAAGATATAGATTTTACATAGAGTTAGATTCTGACAAGTAAACTGAGAATTTAGAATTTTGATCCCATATACAACATGATAATGCCGATCGTAGAGAAATAACTGACCAAAGGTATTACAGAAATTATGCTTGAGAAGTAACTATAAAATAACTAGCAAAAAACAAGAAAACTAACTATGAGATATCATGAATGGTTCACTTCAAAGAAAGCTGCATATAAAATTTTAATACATATACCAGTGTAAAGTCAATGAACCAGAAAATGAAATATTGGAATATGATCTACTTGATAAAGTAGTGCAAGTTAACACCTTAACCATATATGTCGATCATTTTATGAAGCTTCTTCCTACATGGATGGGTAGAAAGGAAATATACCCACATCCATCTAGATTGTAAATGTGATATGTCACAGCAATACTCGTGATTGGGAGTTTTTATACAACTTGTCAAGTAGAGATCTAAGGCCAATTAAATCCTCTTCATAGTCTTTTGCATCAACCCTTGCACCAATGCCATGTCCACACAACTCATTGACTAATATCAGCAGAAGCAAATAAATATGTTTTGAGAAGTGGGAGTAAATCCATCAATGGACTGACATAAAAGGATAACTATACTACATCCATTACCAAATTCCAATGAATCAATTTGATATCCTTTTGATATTGTGTATGCTATGAAGTTACGAATATAAATGTAGAGTTCCCATTACCTCCCCAAGCAATTTTTTTCGTATATGGTGCCTCCCACTGAGTGCATTTTGTTGTGCGCGCCTTGGCAACAACCCAATTGAGAAACCTCAATCAACAGAGATAGATCCAGTAAAGAAGTACCCAAAGGATAAAAACAATAAATAAGAGAAAAAGCCAACACAATATTTAACGAGGTTTGACAATTTACCTACGTCCTCGGGGTGAGGGAGAGATTTATTGATTCAACAATCAAGTATAAGTTTGTCCTTACATATAATTCATGAAGGCTCTACCCCTTTATTTATAATCAGAGAGTCTCAGGGTTTTAGGAAACCACAATTGGATTCGTCTCCGAATCAGAAACTAAATCTGAATCCGAACAGGAGAACAAATTCGCCGGTAGGTCGACCAAGTCCACCAGAAACCCAATGAGTGCCAGTCAGTCGACCGCTCTGGTCGACAGTTCTCCTTGTCACGGTCGACCGGGTTGCGCCTGTGCACGTTGTGCACACCAGTCGACCGACCGGTCGGCCGGCCCCTGTCTTGGCCTGCTGCAAACAGCGTTCTAGCCTCTTCTGAACTCTGATCTCTGCGTTATCTCTTTCAATGAGTTTAAAAAACTCTCCCGATATATTTCATCTCCTCTCTCCCTATAATTCTCCACCTCGGTGAAAATTTTTCAAATCTGAGCCGAACTCTGATAAACACCTAGCGAAATCGACACACGATCTCAGCTTGAGTGCTCTGGACGAAATCAACACACGATCTCGGTTAAATCGACACACGATTTTGACTTGGCCAAACAGATAAGACCAATTCTAAAATGAATCGCCAGCACACACTTACAATTGATTTCAAATGATCACACCAGATCTAAATTGAGTTTGTCGTCCCTCAAATGACTTTTTCCAAACTTCAATATCAATTATAAATATTCCAATTTCAGCTTAGCTATTTCAACAGAATGCACCATTCATGCCTTTTCAACAGTTCACTGAAGAGAATCAACACCATATGAGCTGACCAATGAACGTTTTTACAACTTAGCAATTGAATGAAACACCATTCTAAATGACCTTAAGAAGAACTCAACACGAGCCAGTACTGACTCTTCAACTGACTGGCACTCCATCTACATGTCTTCAAGATGGATCCAACCAAATCTGAATAGAGCACACCAAATATCAATATCGGCTCAACAAACTGGATGCACAACCTCTTTATGCAAGCTCAATTATCTTCTCACCGGAAGATCAAATGTTCATCAAGATCACAACACTTCACCTCTACGTGAAGTCTAACTTTTCACCTCTACGTAAAGTCCAAATCAGCTTCCATTGTCAATTCTCGAGAACCTAAATATACCAAATAGCTTCATAGGGTTGCATCACCAAATGTGGTTGCGCCTGTGTCGCTGCCTACGTACCTTGTCCAGGGGATCAAGTCATCTGTAGTTCATTAAACGAGCTCCACCGAGCTCAAATAACTGAAACTAAATCTTCAGTAGCGAAACGAACTGACTGAGTCATATGAACCTCCTTTCCAATTCCGTCATGAAGAACAACGACCTTTAATTTGAGCTTGTCACGCTCACCAATTTGAGATTCATGCTTTTTCACCTACTTTCGTAGTTTTATCTTGTTCCAATAGCTGTAAATAATTCGACATTCTCATCAATGTCTTCAACCTGTTCAGCATCAAAATTAGCTACATGATCTCCACCCGGTGTCTCATCTTATGAAGTCCTAACTGATACCGAACCAATTGGAGGTGGTGGAGTAGCAGCAATCTCCACCCACTGTGATACATCATTGGTCTTCAATCTCTCTACCTGCTGAGAGATGATAGACTTCAATAATGAAATCTCATCAAATATGACATGCTTATTCAGGATAATCTTCTTATTTTTGGGGTCCTATAACTTGTAACCTTTCATATTTCTATTACCACCTAAAAACACAAACTTTTTGCTCGCAGATTTACCTTATCAGTCTTTGGCATTAAAGTAGGCCCGACTTTCAAATACCCGTTGCAAACCATAATCCTGGGTAGCTCCACCTGACCAAATATCCAATAGAGTTTTGCCTTCTATCGCAGTCGATGACAGTCCATTTATGAGATGGTTAGCATATACAATCGCCTAAGCCCAAATAATTTGTCTAATCGTGTAGTAGATAATAAACACCGAACTTTCTCCAACAAGGAATGATTGATTTTTTTTAGCCAACTCATGTATTCCATTTGTGAAGTGAGTACCAATACCAGTGTTCTGATTAAATTGTAGGAATTAGTTCTTGTATTTTTTAACATTATCAATTTGAAGCTCCTTAATCTTTCTACCAGTCTGTCTCCATCATATCCTTCACTTCACCAACATACCTAAGGCTTCAAATTTTTATCTCATGAGATATATCTAATAATGCCTAGATAAATTATCAATAAAAGAGACAAAGTACCGATGTCCTCCAAGTGATGCAGTCTTGGCAGGTCCCCAAATGCTTACGTGAATACAATCAAGAAAATCTTCCGACCGGTGAGTAGTGGTGTCGAATTTCACCTTCGTCTTCTCGTCCAGAACGTCGTGTCCATTCAATTTTATGTTGCAGGTAGATACACCTTCCAATGATCCTTCTTTGCTGGAGCTTACAAAGACTTTTCACCTGCATGTGCGGGCTTCATATGTCAGACCTGTGTGCAATCACCATCTGAAGAAATAGAAGTTGCCACTCGCCCTGTAACCATACTACCCATCAAGTAGTATACGTTATTATATCGGATACCCTTCATCACCACCATTGAGCCTCTAGTTATCTTGAGAATATCATTTCTAACAGATACTGAATGACCTAATGCTTTCAAGGTACCAACTGAGATAAGATTCTTTTTCACTTGAGATACAAACCTTAAGTTCTTGTAACATCCCATCGAACATCTTGATCTGGACTGTACTTATGCCTTTCATGTTACATGGGCGATCATCACTCATGATAACAGAACATCATCTAGCTTCTCAAAATTAGAAAATTAATCCTTGTTCGGGCACACATGATAGGTAGCTTCAGTATCTAACATCCACTCAGAATCTTCTGAGTAACCAACGATAGGAGTAGTGATAGAAAAGAGAATACTGATAAGTCTGAGTTGATCCATCTACCTGTGAAGTACTGGCGTGAGTACTGACCATCTGTGCGAGATTTGCCTCGGTCTTCGACTCCTTCTTCTTATCCTTATCCTTGATTCTTGGACAATCAACTTTTTAGTATCCTATCTCTTTACAGAAGGTACGCTGGTTTTTCTTAGATCTTTGAACCTTGGTCTGGACTCTGATCTCTGACGCTCACCTTTGCTCTTGCGATTGGAACCTCTGCCTCTTACCATCAACGCCTCTGCTGATGTACTATTGAAAGAAGACTGTGTGTCCTTCCTCCTCGCTTCATAATTTACAAGGCAGCCGACACATCACTGTAGTTAAGTATTTGTTTACCATTGATTAAAGTTAGGATGAAAGTCTCATACTCTTCTTCAGGAAGAGAGTTCAGTAGAATTAATGCCTTATCCTCTTCTTCAATCTTCACATCCATGTTAACTAAGTCTGTAAGAAGCTTGGTGTCGTTATTCATGTGTTCATCAATGAAAACTCTTTTCTTCAACTGGAAGCCATAGAGTCTACTCTTCAGTTGCGAACAAGACTCTATGCTCTTTATCAGATACTTCTTCTTCAGGTTCCCCACACCTGCCTTACAGATGTTTTATATAACACATGATAATGATGTCATGTGTCAAACAAGACCTTATCAAACCACACGCCATTCAATTTATCTTGTCCTAATCCTCTTCAGAAGTGGTCTCACGCTTTTTCTTCAACTGTAGAGTGTCTTCGAGATTTGATGTTGTCAATACATCCATCACCTCATATCACCACATGCTAAAGTTTTTTTTACCGTCAAACTTTACCACATCAATCTTCAATGGATGTGGGTTCAAGGATTTCACTGTAGATGACTATCTCCAGCCATCTTCCCAATAGATCCCTACTCCACCAAATTTGATTCTTTGAGTAATCTAAACGCTGTTCTGAGATCGACACACAATCCCACAAATAGTCCCAACGCTGCTCTGAGATCGATACACGATCCCCGCCAAACAGCAACTAATGCTCTTAGAATTAACACATGATCCCACGGTGAACCTGGATGCTCTGATACCACTTGTCGTGCATGTCTTAACAACAACCCAATTGAGGAAGCTCAATCAACAGAGATACAGTAGAGAACTACCGAAAGGACAAGAACAATAAACAAGAGAGAAAGCCAGCACAATATTTAACGAGGTTCGATAATTTGCCTACGTTCTCGGGGCAAGGGAGAGAGATTTATTGATTCAAAATTTAAATACAAATTTTTTCTTACATACAATTCATAAGAGCTCTACCCTTTTATTTATAGTCAGAGAGTCTTAGGGTTTTAGGAAGCCACAATTGGATTTGTCTCCATATTAGAAATGAAGTCTGAATTCGAACAGGAGAACAGATTCGCCTGTCGGTCGACTGAACCCAACAGAAACCCAATGAGTGCTAGTCGGTCGACCGCTTCGGTCGACTGTTCTCCTTACCACGGTCAACCGGACGGTCGATCGGGCTGCGCTTGTGCACATTGTGACGACAGGGCGGTCGGTCGGCCCCTGTCCTGGCCTACTGCGAACAGCGTTTTTGCTTCCTCTGAACTTCGATCTCTGCGCTCTCTTTCAATGAGTTTAAAAAGCTCTCCCGATGTATTTTATCTCCTCTCTCCCTACACATTTAGTTCGAATGTGGCAATTTCCCTGCATCTATACAACTCAATAAGTTATCCTGATAATGTATCGTACAATTTGCTATGTATTATGTTGATAAATACCGTCCAAATAACTGGCAATTCATAGAAGTATGAAGAAAGAAGTGTGCATCTTATGTGAAGGTCCATGTTTATCAATTATTAAAAAGTCAACCGTAAATTTGATGAAAAATGAATCATTTGTTGCTTCGATCGCTATAGGTTAAATCTACATGTTAGCCATTTGTGTAAGGAGAGAAAGGAGATGAAAGCTTGATGAAGCTTATAGAATTCAATTGGATTTGGACTTCATTTCTGAAAAGGAGTCAGATCCCATGGAGTTTCCTAACAGGCGAATTACTTCTGCTTTTAGAATTTAGATTCCTTTTTTGTGTTAGGGTCAAATCCAATTAGGGTTTCCTAAATTTCTGGGACTCTCTGGCTATAAATATGGTTTAGAGCCCTTATGAATTGTATTTCTTAAAGTATCACTCTAGTATTTGTTGAATCAATGAAATCTCTTTCTTGCCCCGAGGACGTAGGCAAATTGTCGAACCTCGTTAAATATCATGTTGATTTGCTTTCTCTCTTATTTCTCTGTTCTTGATCGAGTGGGTACTACTCCGGCGCGTCTATCTCTATTGGTGAATTCCTTATTGGTTGTTGTCTTATGCACAACAAGTGGTATCAGAGCATCTCAGGTTCGTCGTGGGATCGTGTGTCGAGTCCAAGAGCGTTGGTTGCTGTTTGGCGGAGATCGTGTGTCGATCTCGGAGCAGCATTGAGACTGTTTGTGGGATCGTGTGTCAATCTCAAAATAGCGTTTGCATTGCTCAAGAAATCAGATTCGGTGGAGTAGATCATTTTGGAAACTCTTCGAGGGTTTCGCTTTGAGGTAAAGATCCTATCTTTATCTAATGTTTTTATCTAACTTCATTTATTTTTCGTGTTGTTTGAGAAATCAATTGAGAAGATGGCTGGAGATAGTACATCTATGATGAAATTCATGAATCCATATCCATTGAAAATTGATGTGGTGAAGTTTGACGACAAGAACAACTTCGGTATGTGGAGATGTAAGGAGATGGATGCATTGACGGCATCAAACCTCGAAGACACTTTGCGGTTGGAGAAAAAACGCGATTCTACTACTGAAAAAAAATTGGGATAAGATGAACTAGTTGACATGTGGCTTGATCAGGTCTTGCTTGGCACAAGACATCAAGTATCATATGTTGCATGAAATATCTACTAGACAGCTGTGAGAGATTCTGAAGAAAAAGTATCTGACGAAAAGTATTGAATCGCGGTTGCAGATGAAGAGAAGGCTTTATTGTTTTCAGATGAAAAGAGGAATCTTCATTAATGAACATATGAATAGTTACACAAAGCTTCTTACAGACCTAATTAATGTGGATGTGAAGATCGATGAAGAGGATAAGGCGATAATTATATTGAATTCTCTTCCTGAAAAAGAATATTAGACCTTTACTCTTACGTTGATTAATAAAAGATAATCACTTAACTACGATGAGAAGTCTGCTGCTCTTGTGAATTATGAAGTAAAAAAGAATGACAGATTGTCTTCTTTTGAAAGTACAATAACAGAGGCATTAGCAATAAAAGGCAGGAGTTTCAATCAGAAGGGCAGAGGTGATCAGGGAAGATCGAAGCCCAGATCAGGTTTCAGAGATCTGAAAAAGAATTAGTGCACTTTATGCAAGGAGGTAGGACACTGGAAGATTGATTGTCCGAAGGCTAAAGAAAAAGAAGGAGATAAAAACTGAGGCAAATCTTGTATAGGTGGTCAGTACTCATGCCAGTACTTCACAAGCGGATGGATCAGAGTCAGACTCATCGGTATTTTCTCTCTATTACTACTCTTACTGTTGGTTACTCAGATAATTCTGAGTGAATCTTAGATACAGGAGCCACCTACCATGTGTGACCGAACAGGGCCAGGTTTTCTAGCTTTAGAAAGCTGATGGATGTTTCGCTGTCATAGGTGAAGATCATCCGTGTAATGTGAAAGGGATAGGTACAGTCCGTGTCATGATGTTTGATAGGATAGTACGAGAATTGAAGAAAGTGAGGTATGTATCTCAACTCAAAAGGAATCTTATCTCTGTTAGTGTTTTGGAAACGTTAGGTCTTGTGGTATCTATACGAGATGGTATCCTCAAGATGATAAAAGCTCAATGGTGGTTATGAAGGGCGTCCATTAGAATAATCTCTACTACTTGAAGGGTAGTATAGTTACAGGTCAGACAGAGACTTCTATTTCTTCAGATGATGTTTTCACACAGGTCAGACAGATGAGGCTCGGACACAGAGGAGAAAGATCTTTGCAAGCTCCAGTAAAGAAGGGATCATTGGAAGGTGTATCTACCTGCAACTTGAAATTGAGTGAACAAGATGTTCTGAACAAAAAAAGGTAAAATTTGGCACCACTACTCACTATTCTGAAGGTCTTCTTGATTGTGTTCATGTAAGTATTTGGAGACCTACGAAGACTGCATCGCTTAGAGGTTATAGGTACTTTGTCTCTTTTATTGATAATTTATCTAGGCATTGTTGGATATATCGCATGAGATAAAGGTTTGAAGCTCTAGGCATGCTGGTGAAGTGGAAGGATGTGATGGAGAAACAGACAGGTAGTACAATCAAGATGCTATAAATTAGTAATGTTGAAAGATATAAGAACCAATTCCTACGATTTGGTCAGAACACTGGTATTGGTACTCACTTCACAAATAGATTGCATGAGTTGGCTAAAAAAATAAATCGGTCTTTGCTGGAGAAAACTTGGTGTTTATTGTCTAATGCACAATTAGACAAATCATTTTAGGCTGAGGCAATTGTATATGCTAGCCATCTCATAAATGAATTGTCCTCGGCTGTGATAGGAGGTAAAACTTCTCTAAAAGTTTGGTCTGAAAAAGCTTCTCAAGATCATGATTTGCTGCAGGTATTTGAAAGTCTAGCCTACTTTAGTGCCAAAGATAGCAAGGTGAATCCGCGAGCAAAAAAGTTTATATTTTTGGATGTCAAAAGAAATATAAAAAGCTACAGGCTATGAGACCCTGAAACTAAGAAGATCGTATTGAGTTAGCATGTCACATTTGAAGAGACTTCAGTGTTGAAGTCTACCATCTCTCAGCAGGTGGAGAGACTAAAGACCAAGGATGTATCGCAGCAAGTGGAGGTTGATGTTACTCCACCATCTCCAGTTGGTTTGGTATCAGTGAGGACTTCACCAGATGTGACACCGGGTGGAGATCATGTAGCCAGTTTTGATGCTAAACAAGTTGAAGATATTGATGAAAATGTCAAATTATTTGTAGCAATTGGAACCAACATAAAATCACGAAAGTGGGTGAGAAGCATGAATCTCAAGTTTGTGACCGCGACAAGCTCAAGTTAAAAGTTGTTCTCCATGACGGTAGTAAGGAGATTCATATGACTCGCTAGGTCGGTTCACTACTAAAATTCAGTCACAAGTGTTTGAGCTTGATGGAGCTCATTTCAATGAACTGCGGTTGGCTTGATCCCTTGGGCAAAGTATGTAGGCAGCTGTAAAGGCGCAGCCTTTTGCTGATGCAACCCGCATGAAGTTATATAGTGTATTTGGGTACTCGAAAAGCTGATTGGGCCTTCAAGAAAGGTGAAGAGTTGGACTTCACGTAGAGGTGAAGAGTTAGACTTCACGTAGAGGTGAAGTGTTGTGGTCTCGATAAACCTTTAATTTTCTAGTGTGAAGATAATTGAGCTTGTATAAGGGGGTGTGCATCTAGTTTGCTGAAGCCGATGATGGTGTTTGATGTGCTCTACTCAAATTTGGTTGACCATCTTGAAGACATATGGACTGGAAAGAGTCAGTCAGTTGGAGAGTCAGTGTTGGCTCATGTTGGGTTCTACTTGAGGTTAATTTGGAATGGTGTTCCATTCAGTTGTTGAGTTGGAGACATGTTTATTGGTCAGGTCATATGATATTATTTCTCTTCGGTAGAGTAGTGGGAAGGCATGCATGGTGCATTCCGTTTGAATATTTATGCTGAAGTTGGAATTTATACAATTGATATTAGAGTTTGGATAGAGCTGCTAGTAGCAACGACAAACTCAATTTGGATCTAATATGATCAGTCAGTGAAAATCAATTATATGTATGCTGGCGATTCATTTTGAAGGAATCAGGTTTCTTTTGTTGGCCAAGTCGAGATTGTGTGTCGATTCCGTTCGGAGCGCTCAAGCCGAGGTCGTGTGTCGATTTCACCGAGATCGTGTGCCAATTTCGTCAGATGTTCGTTGAAGTTCGGCTCAGATTTGAGAAATCTTCGCCGAGGTGGAGAATTGTAGAGAAGAGAGAGGAGATGAAAGTCTGATGAAGTTTGTGGAATTCAATTTGGAATCGGACTTCGTTTTTGAAAAGGAGTCGGATCCAATTGGAGTTTCCTAACAGGCGAATTATTTCTCCTTTTAAGATTTGGATTCCTTTTCTGAGTTGGAGTCAAATCCAATTGGGGTTTCCTAAATCCCTGGGACTCTTTGGTTATAAATATAAATTAGAGCCCTCATGAATTGTATCCCTTAAATATCCTTATGGTATTCTCTTGTATTGATTGTTAAATCAATAAAATCTCTCTCTCTCCTTTGCCCCGAGGACGTAGGCAAATTGCCGAACCTCGTTAAATATTGTGTTGGTTTGCTTTCTCTCATGTTTCTCTGTTCTTGATCGTATGGGTTCTTCTCCGACGCGACTATCTCTATTGGTAGATTTCTCATTGGTTGTTACGTTGCGTGCAATAATTTGAGAGTTAAAACGATCATAAACAACTGTACAACCGAAATCATATCAGATTTAGAACAGAAGATTCTCCCCAAGGGCACTGATTATAATCACACTTCTCAGCTGCCCACCAATCAATAGTGGCACAAACAAAATTATCATCAGTTTCAGCTTTCGTCGAATCCCCCCTACATGTTTTCTGTTTTTTTTTTTTAGTAAACGGTGAACTTATAAGATCTCGTGTTTCGTTAACAGGTTTTTAATAAAATCATTTCAGGAGGTACATAAATAAATGAAATGAAAACGTTCGGAGCTTACACAGCACCGGTACACAAACAGGTGCAAGAAAAAAAAAGCATAAAAGTGTACGCGAACATGTTAACATGTAGCAAGAGCAGAAACTCGAAGCCACCCAGAACTAAAATAGACATTGAACCTGCATCAAAAGTTAATGTAGACCTGACATCAAAAAACCGGACTCTGACATGCCTCTGATCGTATATCGTCCAAGTCGATATCTTGGCCCCTGCCCAGAGTGCGCTCTGATCGGCTGTCTCATCCGTTCCCCGTGGGATGTGATCCAGAATCATGTTTGTAGTATCTCTGGCCCTGCCTGAAAAGACACTGAACCATACATGAAAAGAAAAGTCTGGTCTGTCTCCACCTCAACAAGTTCAACAGCAAACCGAAAATATGAATGAACAAACAAGGAAATAATCAAAACAATGTATAAATATTCTCAAATAAAGAGGAGAAGGAAAAAAAGAAACATCGCCAAAATAAAAAATAGTTGACGTAATTTGTTTTTTTGTATCTGGAGAAGAAAGGAGACCAACAAAACGATAGTATCATTCTCCCTACTGCCATCAAGAGTGAGAGAATTTAAAAGGCCAGTATACAGTGGCTATTTGTGGGTTATGTTTAAATCAATGAAATTTTCTCTCTTCAGAGCTGCAAACAAACTTATTAAGATTTATTTTATCTGAAAAATCATACCAATGCCATATGGGTAACCAAATAGAAAGTAGAGATTTAATCTTAAATTACATCCTATTTTAAGATTACAGCAGTCATAATTCTAGCAAAAATTTAAAAAATTTCTTTATTGATGCAAAAGCTGAGAAATTATGAAACTTGAACCTGGCAAAAAGTATCAATAGCTTATGAGACCTGTTAGACGTCGACTTTTAGAATTAAATTTTTAACGTTGTTTTTTTAATTAAAGGCTTATTTTCTTAATACCACCTTTAACTTATAGAGTCTCTTAACTTCTGAAATCCCACTATACCCCTTGAACTATCCTTAAAATTCTCATAAAATCCCTTCCGATAATCCACCGTTATAATGTCAGTCTTGTGGCTTGCACGCGATATTTTTATGATCAAAATACCTTTAACTGGACATAAGTATAGCCCGTGATTTTATATTTTTAAGTTAAAAATCCCCAATACTTCTTTCTTTCTGTTCTTCACCCAGAGTTAGGATCAAACCCTTCTCTTTTCTTCTTCCTCTTCTAGGGCTCGCATCTTCTGTTGGTATGTCTTCCTCAAGCACGAGCACGGGTAAAAAGTGTTATTGTTCTCGTGCTTCGATTGATCAATCCATGACGTCTTCGAATCCTGATAGGCGATTCTTTGGTTGTCGCAATTGGAAAATCAATGATTGTGAGCATTTCAATTGGATGGAGCTAAAAGAAGATGAAGCCACAAGCTTACTTCCTACAGAGTGAATACAAATGGGAGAAGAAAGTGGAGAGTTGGCAGTGATTAAAAATTTGTAAGACTCCTCAATTGATGTACTGCAGAGGAATATTATGGAGGTAAATGGAAGAAATAAGGAGATTCACACAGAGATTTTGCAACTAAAGTAAAAAAAGACAAAGAGTTTTATTGTGGAAATGAGGAGAACTATAATGTGTCTCGCTGTTATTTGTGTAATCGTTGGGGTGGGGTTTTTCTTGGAAGACTCTGAATTTTGTTGAAATAATGATCAAGAAATCGTGATATTATAATATGGCAGATTGTTCTTAATGAAAAATCTTTATCTTCCAATGTGTTTCAATTTTTTATGAGTTAATATTTCAATTTTCACTGTGATACTTTGATTTTTTTCATGAGTGCATATTCTCACACATTCACACATTTTGCATAAGCAAAGCGGTTTCAAAATAGTATAATCGAGAGTTTTAATAAGTAAAAAAACTCTTTTGAAAATTCATAATAGTCTAAAAAAAATCTCAACTTTCATTTTAGTGTCAGAATACCCCCTTATACTTTTAAAATGGCTCAAAAAAAACCCTTAAACTTTCAGTACAATATCAAAAATCCCTCATTAACTTGCATCACTGAATCAAAACGCCCCCTTAAACTTTTTTTAAAAAATCATAAACAATCATCTCAATAAAAAGAGTACACTCAAACTTACAAAGCCTAAAAGAAAATTCCTGCCAACTTCAATCTTACAAAACCTAAAAGCAAATTCCTGCCAACTTCAATGACCAACACATATAGCCAAGAACACAAACTCTTAAGAAACAGCAGTAATACTTAATACTTCCAAACATCAGATGCTCAATCACTACATTTTGATATTAGGCATTAATGCTTCCAAATGCCCAACCATCAACACATTTAAAAGTACTTAGAGTCACCGTAAAGAACTGGTTGTAAGTATATCAATACATTTAAAACCACTAGCAACAGTGTTTAAGCAATATAGCAGAATGTCTTATCCCTTCTAATTGATAAGTCACATAAAAATATCAGTGCTGAGTTGGATTTGACATTTGAGAACTTTGGGATTCAATTATTACCAGTACTAGTTGATTAACCTGTGCTCCAACATCTTGTGTAAGGCCACCATGAGACACCCTCCAGTTGAAGCTACATTTATGTATCTTGAAGCTACATTTCTGTGACCTCTCCTTGACCGAGCTTTCCTTTTTTGATTACCACCCACTAATCCACTGTAGTGATCAACTTCCGACCTACTCAAGATCACGCCACATGTTCTTCCAACACCAAATAGGTAAGCGACACGTGATCGTTTCTAGAACCTCTAAGCGAAAGTCCTCGATCGAGTCAAACCCCGAGCAGCTCGTGTGGATAGGATGAGAAGATAGAATCAGTCGTGTGAAACTTCATCTCTAAGCCAAATCTCCATTTGAATTTGGCAATTATAGTTCGGGGACGGATCAGCCAAATGTACAACTGAACAAGGACTACTAGAAAAAGATGAACTCTCATCTAACCAGTTCGAATTCAGTTGTTTAGCTGTAACTGCCTCTTGATAAGCGGTTAAGTGTTTAAATTAACTTATCCAACCGACACAACCTGGATAAATGGGAGACCCCTTCCAACGTAGAAGAGGGTCGATCACAGAAACCCTAACTGACTAGAGAATACCATTGTAATCACTATTATGATAGTGGATTCTCTCTCTTTCTCTGCGTGGTTTTCTCCTATTCGGACTTTCACGTTATTTTGTGTGTTTGTGTTTGTAGGCTGTCTAAAAATCACTGAAGACAAGTCATCAAAAAACAGAGTCCAAACTCCAGACGCAAGAGTAATCATCGCCATTAGCGTAGCACCAAGACGCGAGGATTGAAACCCGCATCTCAACATCACTGCAATGATCAAGACGCGGAGCATGAAAGCCGCATATCAGCATCACTGCAGTACCAAGACGCAGAGCCCAAAGCCCGCGTCTCACGTGAAACTTAATGCAGAATTTGAAGCTCGTGTTTCTCAAGCATCACCTCAATGGCAAAACGCGAGGCCCAAAGCCTGCATCTCGGTTATAACTGCCCTCATTACTGGGTCAATTACTGCTCACGTAATGAGGGAGTTAACCCCCATTATGGAGTATTTTTAGGAGACACTTTACCTCCTGAAATCTCTATAAATAGCCCAGTTTGCTATAGAAGAGGGGTCAGAAAAATCTGGTCAGAAGAACTTCAGTTGTAAGCCGTAGAAGGACCAAGATCTCCAGCTAAAAGGAAAAGAGAGTTCAACTCTTCTAACAACTTGCCGCGTACAAGTTTGTTTTTGCCTAAGGTCTCTTTGAGATTCTTGTTGGACAGAAGTTGTGTTACTTCATCCACCATCCAAAGAGAAGTTCCCAAGAGGTCTTGACGTTCACCCGGTCAACGAAAAATAAGATCACTTTCCATCGCCACATCAAGAACCCAGCATTAAATAAAGGGGAGATTTGAGCTTAAATATCTTTCCTCTCTTGTAACCGAATTATTGAGCTGTTGTAATTTTCTTTACAATCAAATAAAGAATTTACACGCCCCTTCAATTTTTCCACCAAACAAAGATGGCGACTCCGCTGGGGACCTCTTTCTCTACCGATGAGTAAGTCGTGGCGCAAGGTGACGTCACCTACATGGGAAAAATGGTCGAATCACTTATTGTGGAGTTCGAGCAGGCAAAGTATGAAGAGTTCCTCTCTTCCAGCTTCAAAAGCCCTAGGGCACGGCAGTACGGCAAGGTCTCCTCGGGGACCCGCTCTCAAGTCTGCTCTAAGATTCCTTCATATGTGATTGACAAGAAGAGTGCCATGGCTAACCACATCACACGTAACACCCGCGTCAACGTCTCACATGAGACCCACGAAGTTAGCGTTGCTGATATTTAATCCGTTCATGCCCGTCCTCTTCCTTGGTTCCAGGTTACCTGGGCTTCCCAGCAACCCGTACGGCGTAACCGGAATGCTGAACGTCGACAGAGACGACGCGCGCGTCAACTACAGGCGCAAAAAGCTGGAACAACCACCTGTCCAGCAGATATAGAAAGCGAGGCTCAAGCCTGCGTCTCTTCTAAGTTACGTCAGACGCGCGAAGTCTGTGTATGGAGACCAAAACGCGAAGCCCAACAGGCTTGCGTTTCTGAGACTTCATTTCCCAAACGCGACGTTCGGCAGCGCGAGGCCTATGCTTCTTCTCAGAGACACGAGACTCGCGTCTCTACAACCAAATACGGAATTGAGAAAGTCCGCGTGTCTCAACCGTCGCTAAGCAAATGCGACAATCAGCAACGTGAGGTCCGCGTCTCTGCTCACCAGAGGTACGAGACCCACGTTTCAAAGTCAAAACGCAAGAGCCACACCTGTTCTACACAACGTGAGCTCCGCGTTTCTGAACCCTGCGTCTCAGATTCTCGACGTAAGGGTGGCTCTCAGAAGCTGAAAAACCCTCGACAATCTGAGGTCAATCTCTTTGATCCCCCTTCGACGGATCTAAGAGATTATTTGACAAAGAAAAGGAGTGCTAATCAGATCACTCCGTCCTCTTGCTGTGAACGACTCATCACGGCAATGCTCTCTGAATACCGATGTAGCTCACATGCAAGCAAATAGACAGTGTTCAGACGATTGGCCTCGACCTCCCGATCAGGTAAGAGGTGTCGCTTCCACAGAAGGGAAGCCTTCTCTGACATGGAGTACCCTGAAGTCACTGCAAACATGGCAAGCAGAAGTAGAAAAAAATAACCGGCAGTCAGCTCCGACGAGTCTGACACGGAACCAGAAGGAGTGTACCAGCATACTTGCACTCGGACTGGTGCGGTCGTCCCGATCAACTACAGTGCCCTAGCTCGGGGCATTGAAGTAAGTGAATCACACTCCGCCATTGCAGAATCACAGGCCCCGAACTCTTTCATATAGAAGGAAGCTTTTGCGTACATGACAAATACTCCCGAGGAGACGGCCAGACGCTTTGAACATCAAGCCCAGGTCCAGAGGGAACAATTCGATATGATTCGTGCTCAACAAGAATCTATCGATACCCTCAAGCAGATGCTTGCATAATTGCTTGAAGATAAGAGGAAGTCAACCGACAAAGGTTCTTCTAAGAAGTCTAAAGGCAAATGGAAAGAAGGAGAAAGCTCATCTTCTGTACATATCGAGGAGAAGGAGCAATCTAATTCCGAGTCGTCTAAATTCTCGTCTAAAGAGGAAGGCAACCCGGAGAATGGGGGTATTCATTCTAAAAGAATGAGTCAATTGGAGCAGCGTCTGAAAGCCCTTACCAACCAGAAAGGCCTCCAAGAAGCAGGAGTGGTCCGGCCATATCTGGTCGAGTGGGACCTTGTTCTGTACCCTCCTAAGTTCAAAGCTTCGACCTTACAGGCTTTCGACGGCAAAAGGTCACTGAACCAACACATCTACTACTTCAAGTCTCAGACAGGAAATGTAGTAGATAATGATGCCATCTTGGCACGTTTGTTCATCGGCACTCTAAAAGGACTTGCCTTTGAATGGTTCATGAAACTCCCAGAAGGCTCTATCAAAAACTGGGGTGATTTGAAAAAGCTCTTCCTGACACGCTTCTTTGAAGGCGACTCGAAAATTACAATGCCCACTCTCCTGGCAACGAAGCAGCGAAAGGGAGAGTCAGTCAAAACATTTGCGGAGAGATTTCGGAATATGGCACTCCGATGTCTAGCGGAATGACCCAGGCCACCCTGATAGAAACATGCCGCCACAATCTACAAACTCGCTCCTAGCCCAGATAGGAGTTGCTGAAAGTCGCACCTGAAAGCAGTTGGTCCAGCAAGGTGAACAAGCTGAAGAAATTATCGCCAGGGTTAGGGCGGAAGAAAACAAGCCCAGACCTGAAAAGTCGACAAGGCGCGTGCCAGAAATATCTTTTCAATCAAAAAGAAAGGATACATTGGCCACAGAGACAAAATCTCCCGTCAAACCTCAGCCGGCCAGGGGAGGTGGTTCTTCAAGTCAGCCACGCGCCAACAAGCAGTACGCTTTCAAGGATAAACATGTCGATTCGTTGTTCAAGTTACTCAACAAGAGCAACAGATTGAAGCTTCCTGAAGGTAGACGTCCTGAGGAAGTCGGCAAGTCCGATAATCCTAACTACTGCCTGTATTATAGGATGCTATGGCACCCTATCAAGAGCTGTTATGTGTTCAAAGATATTCTTCAAGTTCTGATCGATGCAGAAGTGCTAAAGCTCCGTCCAGAGCAGAAGAAAGTTATGACTAATATGACATCATTTCTTCAGTTTAGAAAACAGCCTCCAGCACCATTCGGAGTTGTTCCCATCCCGAAAAAGGAACTAAGAATGATCAATACGGACCCAAATCATCAGCATGAGAAAGGTCTTGTACTTATTCCTACACCTCAGGGAGAAATTATGTGGGTTCATCCTGACCTTGTGGATGGCCAATAGTGGAATATTGTTACCAATAGAAAGTCCAAAGGCAAGGCGAAAGCTTCGTCCTGCAATGTGGTGTGCGCTTCTTCCCGGGAAGTAGAAACCGATGTTCCCTCACTAACTAATTTGGAAGAGGAAACAATCGTCCTTGCCGCAGAGATCAATAAATCGCTCATGGCAGAAACTTGTTCGGGTCAGTCGTATTTAAAGAAGTACGATGAGATGGTGGCAAGCCCTCCTAAACCTATTACAGAGCCAACCAAACCCTCCGCGAAGCAACCTATGGAGAAGCAGAAAGAGCTTCAGTTTTTCAAGGCTCTCCCAAAGAACAACGTGGAAGGATCTCCAAGACCTTACCGTTTTGACGTCCTGGCCCAAATGGCCAATATCCCGGCCAGAATCACCCTTTACAAGCTCCTAAGACTATCAAAGTCAATAAGAGAAGCTCTGAGGGAAGTCATAGCTGACGCTGAGGTCTTCATGACCCAGATCACAGCTGGACCACAAGAGGAATTTGAAGAGGACTACCTCCATGCCTCTCAAAATGCTTCCTGCATCACCTTCACGTCAGATGACATGCAGGTCAAGGGGAAACATGATCGGCCCCTATACTTCACAGGGTATATTGGATCATCTAAAGTGAGCCGCATTCAGGTAGATCCAGGATCCGCGTTGAGCATCATGCCTCGCCAGGTCATGCAGCACTTAGGAATCCCCACCCACTGATTGAGCGCCATCTAAACTACCATCTATAGTTTCAACGCCAATGGTACGCGCCCAATGGGGAAAATCAAGCTCAAATGCCATATTGGGGATCTAAGATCTGAAGTGACGTGCTATGTAATCGACGCTGACACTTCGTACAATTTGCTGCTCGGGCGACTGTGGATTCATCGTAATTCCATCGTCCCCTCCACTCTCCATCAATTCATGAAGTACATAAATAGAAGTGGGAAAGTCCGAACATTGATTGCTGAAAGGCATCCGTTCAAGGGAGTAGAGAACTATTTCACAGACTCTCTCCTACACCAGGATTCTCTAGAGATGAACGAAAATCCACAACCAGAGGAACCAGAGTCTGGTAATGAAGCTGACACTGAGCCAGAGGCAGAAGAAGAGTGCATGTGGGAATTAAATCCGCTTGTAACGAGCATTAATAAGCTCGATGTTAATAACACCGCCGATGATGTAGGTGAGTGGTATATTAATGAAGAGTTGAATTTGGCTTACTTTTCTGTATTTGCTTCTAATTTAGTGCCATCAGAGGTGGATAATGACCCCTGGTCGGCAATGGATGCTCTAATATCATTGCATGTACCAATGAAGTCATCCCTCAAAACGTACCAAGATGTCAGTGATACACAAGAATCAGTATTCATGGTCCCAGTAAGACGCAGAGGCCAAAAACTAATTCTTTTCGGAAGAATTAAGTCTGATTGATGTCTCGTGAAGACTCAGAAAGCGAGAACGAATCCCCCCCAGTTCTCTTATTTGAGCCAAATGTACTCAGAATGATGGAGAGCATGGGGTATGATCTAACAAATAGCCCTGGTTTGAACTTCGGCAAAGGAAGAAGAACACTACTTCAATCTTTCGTTCCGAAAGGGAAGACCCCTGATTATTATCATCAAACTCGCAGGGAGTTGGGCTATGTGTCAACTCCGATCCCATCAGCCTCTGAGTCTGAAGAGTTATTACACCATAATTATTCATCAGGCATGTCATCGTGGGAGTCAGATGTTAGTGTCAGCAACATCTTCGGAGAACTTTCAGTAAACATGGTTTCAACAAGCCACCTGGAAGATGGAGATAAAGAAATGATCCAGTCTGATACAGATTCTTAGATCAAACACCTAAACACCCTCTAGGATATTCTCTTCGAACAACGCGAACCGCCTACAGAAGATAAGGTGTAACACCCCGTTCCCGGAATACGTACTTAGTTGCGTATTCGTATTTTCTGATCGTATTTTTGATTTGCTCCCTGTATTTGTTTTGTATTATGAATTCTTTATATGATAGTTTTGTCTTGGATTTGGATTTGTGGACTCGGAGTCAGCCCTAGTCTGAACCGAGGGCCCGATCCTAGAGTATTACTCGATTTGGTCATTCTGGTATTCCGATTTAACCGATTTCAGTTTTAAACATCATTTTCCAATATTCTAGATTTTCTATGATTTTCTGGAATTTTCCTCAATTAAGTTGGGAATCTTCAAAACCGGTGTCGATCAGTGCCGCTGACCGATTCCCGGATTTTTAATTTACAAACGGATTAGAATTACTAGAAGGGCCTTTAGACATTATTTCTTAAAATCACATTTCCTATCTAAATACCTTTTCTGAGGATTTTATGAATTTATGGAAATTCCACCGGAGTCGGTATCGGCCAGTATCGCTGGTTGATTCCGGGACTATCGGGATTGAATTTCTGAATTCCGCTTTCACTTTGCTTCTTAAAATCATATTTTACTCTTTAATACATTTTCTGGGATTTTTCAGAATTTATCAAAATCTGGCCGACCCGGTGTAGACCGGTATCGGCGATTGACTTCCGGATTTTTAATTTGAAAACGGGATTTTATTTGGAAAACCGATTTCATATTATTCCTCAGGATGACGTTTCCTACCTCCGGGTATTTTTGGGGATTTTTCTGGAACAGTCGATTTCGCGCCCATATTATTATATTATTATTTTGTGGAATCTTGTACTTTCTTTCTTTCTTTTCTTTTCTCTTCCACCTCAACTCCAGCCCATTCCTCCCCCACGTGGGAGACACCACCTCCCTCACCTACTCCCTTTCCCATCAATCCCTATCACAATCTCTCTCTCCCCTTTCCTTTTTCTTTTTCTTTTCTTTTTCTTTTCTTTCCCTTCATTCTTTCTTCTTCTCTTCTTCTTCTTCTTCTTCTCCTCCAAGAGAGGGCCGAACCCCCCAAATCCAGCCACCACCTTCGACCACCACCACCACCGGCGTCTCCGGCCACCACGACGCCGGCGAGAAGACCACAAAGTCCGGCCATCTCCTTCCCTCCTCTTTCTTTTTCTCTTCCTTTCTTTCCTTTTCTTTCCTTTTCCTTTCTTTTTCTCCCCTTGGTTTCGGCCACGGCTACCACCCTCACCGCCGACCTTCACCCTCCTCCGGCACCTCCGGCGGAGGCAGACCGCCGCCGGCGCCATGCCGGCGGCCTTGGACTCGGCCAGGGGCCTCCCGGCCCCCTGTGCATCCTTGTTGAGGGGGCACAGCCCCCTCCTTTTCTTGGGGTGGCCGGCGCCACCCCAGTTTGGGGCGCCGCCGGCGCTGTGCCGGCGGCCGTGGGCGGCCAGGGGCCCACCTGGGCCCCTGTGCTTGATCTGAGAGGGGGCAAGCCCCTCTCTTTCTCTCTCTGCAGGAAGGGGGCAAAGCCCCCTCCTCTGTTCTGTTGAGGGGGCAGCCGCCCCCTCCTCATTTGCTGGTGGCCGGCGCCGCCCGGCGCCGCCGCCTGACCGGCGCCGCCGCCTGGCCGGCGGCCAGTCCGGGCACCCCCAGCCGGGGGGTGCTGTGCGGGATCCAGAGGGGGGCAACAGCCCCCCTTGTTTTCTCTCCCTTGTCCTGCACTCTCTCTCTCTCACCTGCCCTCACTCTCTTTCTCTCTCCTGGGTCCCTCTCTCTCCCTTGGATTTCTCTCTCTCCTCAACTCCCTGTCTCTCTTTGTGACTTGCCGACGCGGATCTAACCCCCGCGTGCGGGCTCCCTCCTTGTAACGCGACCTTCGCGTTACTGTATCGTCACGACGCGAGACTAACTCCCGCGTCTGTGATCTCCTCGTGCTAGCGCGATGCGGACCCCACGGCCGCGTCCGCGTTTCCCTCGTGCCCTGATTTGAACGCGGGCCTCGATCCCCGCGTTTGTGGTGTCTTCACAACGCGACTCCCGCGTTTGTGATTCCCGTGTCCGCGTTCTTCTCCGTTGGCAAGACTTAGGGCCGGTACCCTCCTTTTGGATTGGGGCCGAACATCCCTTTGTCGGGCACAACAAAGGAAGCACCTTTCCTCCTCTCTGTTTGTTTCCTAACGCGGGCCTCCAACCCCGCGTTTGTGGTATCTTCGCAGAGCGATCCCCGCGTCTGCTCTTCCCCGCGTCTGCTATTTCCGCGACGCGACTCCCGCGTCTGCGACCCCCGCGTCTCACTCGCATAACCCGCGTCTCCGAGTCTCTTTCTCTCTCAGTTTCTCCCTCTTCCTCTCTCTAACTCTTTCTCTCTCCTCTTCACTTTCTCCCTCTAAACATTTATATATATTATTATATTTATGGCGCGTGCGCGAGTTCCATGGATTTAGAGTTTTCGGCTTTCCGGTGATTTAGGCGAGTGTTCTCGCTCTCGCCTCCATTTGGGTTCCCCGGCTCCGTCGGGTCGTCATGTATTTTATTCTATGTTTCCATGTATTTTGTATTGGGCTGAGTCCCTGTATCTGTGTATGGCCGAGTGCCAATCTCTGGACATGTATTGCTCTGTGACGAATGCTTGTACTAGGGTAGTTTCCTTCTTGTACATATACCATGCCTGTGATGTATTGTACTGCCTTATACCATACTTGGCTTCCGGACCCTTCAACCTCCGGTCACTCACTATCTCGAAAGAGAGGTGATTGGGACCGGCAGGTCTCTCAGTTTAGCCTCCGGTCCCTCACTGTCTCGGAAGAGGCGTGATTGGGATCGTCAGGTTTCTCAGCTCCGCCTGGTTATCATGATCAGCGTTCAGCGCTTTACCACTAGATTCGTCTAGGCGAGTTGCTGCCGGATTTACTGCTCGTACTTCAGTCGAGTCGTCCCGGTGACCTCGCCAGACGCTCCAGTGTTAAATACTGTTTGCTGTCTGTACTTCCAGCTTGCTCAGCTCCGCTTGTTTGTGCTCAGCTACTATTCTACCCCATGCCATTACTTCATGCCTGACACCTGTCTATACTACTTGTCGTTTCATATTACTTTTAACACATGTATATCACCTGACAATTGAGTGTTATCACCTAACACCTGACATGCTACTTTTTGGCAAGACCCCTGGTTATGACATGGCTTGCCACCGGACTATATCAATCTCTTGACATGACTGGTTACCTGTCTAATATCAATCTCCTGTCATGCTATCTCTTGGCACCCAGCATGATATACTTGACCTGTGATTATCACATTTACGGGAACCCTGTCTTGTTATCCTGTACTATGTACAGTGACCTGATATCCTGTATCATGATCAGTGACCTGTTATCCTGTATTATATACAGTGACCTGAACTCCTGAATTCCTGATCATGTCCTGCTCTTGTTTTTCCCGTAAATTGATAATTAACCTAATAAATCATAAAAGGAACAACTTGCATCGGGTCGGGGGAAACATGCGGCTATCAATATGTGTTCGTGTTTACAGTGGTATTAGGCATGTTGTGCAACTAAAACTTCCGGTCTGACCTGTGGGCCTCCAGGCGACCGAGGGGAGTGCTGGCTCCCTCCTCCTGAATCATGATAAGGGCATACAATAAGTCCCTCCTGTTAGCCTTGCGGCAGGTTCCGTCACCAAGCAGCGGAACATCCTGGGCCGTGGTCCCGGGTATGTACGGGACCCACTGTAAACATAGTTCGTTGATACCCCCGCTGGTTTCCAATAACAACCTTGCTTTACTCGGATATGGATCTATGTGTGCTGGGACGCTAGTTCACATAGCTAGATATCAGGGTAAGACGAGTATAATACTAATAACAATAATAAGACGCTAATTGTGGGTGTTGTATACGCTTGGATTACGGTGACATGAGATAAAGGTATATAGATGAGGGTTTCCTTGTTTGGATTACTCCCTCGAGGTACTAGTCTCATGAGGCCGTAGCTTAAGCTTATATAATGCCCTTTCATTCCTTACCATATTGCTTGTGCTGGTTTTACCTCGGATTTCCGGTTTTATGAGTATTATGGTATTAATTGCTCATGCTCTACTTTATCCCTGGTATCCACCTGCCTCCTGTTTATTTTCTTATCATGCCCTGAGTACAGTCGGATTGTATGTGCTTAGATTATGGTGACATAAGATAAGGGTATATAGATGAGGGTTTCCTTGTTTGGATTATTCCTTCGACGTACTAGTCTTATGGAGCCGTGATCTGAAACCATACAATCAGATTTGCTCGCCCTCGGCTTTATTTGGTTTTATCACTATACCTGTGCTTACCCTTGCTCGCCACTTGGCTTTTGTATCACCACTCGCCTGGGGAGTTTCATCTGACTCCCCTGGATTCTCATGTCCAGGTCATGGAGCTTGGAGCGTGTGGATTCTTCCAGTTGCTGATCAGAGTGGCGCAGCGGTAGCGTGGATCTCCAGCAGACCGTCCAGAGTCTTATTCTTCCAGGCCCCCTGTGTGCCTCTCGAGTTTTCCTTTCGTAAACTCGTGAGTGCCGGTGTACTGTTCATACTTGTGCATCTCCTTGTATTCTCGCATTTGCGCCTATCTGTGATGTAATATTCATGTAATATTGGATCACCTCTGGTGATAACTTTGTAATTGTACTCATATGTTGGAATGTATAATGCACCACTTGCTTCCAAACTCTGATTCTTGCCTGTACTGATGCTTAGCGTATATACGTGAGGGTATTTCTGACCTGCGTATATACGTTGCAGTAATGTCTCCGTATCCGCCGGATCGGGGCGTTACAGGTTGGTATCAGAGCCTAGGCTCTCACCTCCTCAGTACGTCCAGACGGCAAATTAATGGTAAAGAAATTTGCAACTGGAATGCATGAGTCTTGGTTATACAATCCAACTACAAGTACAAGTTATCCATTCTCTCTTGATAATCTTATCCTTGAATTCTGAAGTTATCCTATCCTTTCATACTTCAGTTTCTTGTTATTCTTGGACCAACTCGGACATGAAAAGATGGGGAAATCATAACGGTTCTGGTACTTCCTAGGGTAACCCTAATGGAGAAAATCTTGATTTAAGACTATTTCTGCAAGATATGATGAGACACGATCAAGTACAGGCGAAGGTCCCGCACCAAGGATCATTGGTTGCACTCCGGGAACAGAAGCCAGGCGACATGTTGGATTTCAGGAAACTACAGCCGGCAATCTTTTCAAGCATGAAGAAGCCCTGGATGCATAGCAGTGGTCAGTAAACCTGATGGGTCTTCTAAGTCAACTTGGGTCCCTAACGAGAACTAGGTGAAAATGATCAAAATACAGTTAGAAGATGTAGCCTGGATGTAGTAGTTGGCGGAAGCAGCGAGACTGGGAAAGCCCATCCCTTGGGACTAGTTCTCGGAGGATTTTTGTAAGAAGATTCTTCTCTGTAATGGCTCAGAAAGAAATGAAAGAATGATTTGTCAAATTGCGGTAGGGAGATTGGATTGTAAATAAGTACACTGCAAAGTTCCTAAAGTATAGTCGGTCGGTGTTTCACATGGTGGCCGACAAGGAGAACCGAGCAAGCAATATCTTAGTGAGAAATGAAGATGAAGAGCAGGATGTTTCTTATCCCCAAGCAGCCCAAGGAGTATTCTCAAGTTCTTCAGTCATCATCCGGGAAGTGGAATGGACCCAGAGAAGAAAGATTAAGATGAGTTGCAGATAAAGTTGGTGAAGAGACCCTCTTAATTGATGGAAGTAAAGGCTCAGACAGGCCTCTGGACGCCCTACTAGCTAAGTCATCCCTCTAACCCTGCCCACAACATATGACCGGTGGATATTGTCTGGAGCTGGGCATCTACAACACAACCACCAGAAGGGTTACGAATTATGTCGTACGCGGGTTCAGAGATTAGTTGAAATGTGACTGACTGTTCAAGGAGACAGAGAACATCACACCAATCAGATCAACTCATCCAGTATCACCGTTGTGAGGGAATCTAGGACCTACTGTCAGAATAACCTCGCTTCATCCCAGCATCCAGCATGGAGTCGTATACAAAGGAGACTAAGAGTTAGGGCACATGGTGAAGGGAAGCAAATATATGATCTGACTGAAGGGGAAGTCAGGATGCTCAAGATGATGGAGTAAGAACAGAAAATGTGTTCGATATCTGAAGGAGGAATCCTTGAAGTACTGACCGTAATTATTATCCCCATTTTAATATGTCCCGGAGTTGGTAAATTCTCTATATCATATCCTCCTCATTGTCCTATCACCTTCAATCCTGGTCCGTCCTATTTTTCTCCTTATTTCGTGATTCCTATCTCTTCTATTTTGCTATTCTGATTTTTATAACCTTTATGCCAACTTAAGATATGCGTAGCTAGAGAGGTAATAGCAGGGCAGATGTAGTCACTCTCATTATGTTCTGGCATTCCTCGACTCTGGTATATCACTTTGTCTTATATTGGGCAGATCTTCGGCCTCGCATTATATTCTTGTATTTATGGATACATCATGGGAGACTAGTACATCAAGCAGAGTAGTCGTCACTTATATAGTCAGATAGATTGCATCATTTCACGAGGAGTGTCAGTATAGAACAGTATTTCAGAATCAGGGCTTCTGGCAGATAGAGTTATGATAATTTCTATTTTTATTACTCTAATTGTGGTCATGATTTCTTTGACTATGTTCGTGGAATTCGGGTGTTCTCAGGACTGATTTGCAGTCAGATTATTATTTAGAAGACAGCATTCTGGACACGTTTCGGTTATTTTGATTTCTTGATCATGTTCTCAGAGCTACCAACTTCTGGCAGTTTTTATGGATTTGATGGACTAAGAGCTCCGCTAGCCTCGCCAAGCGAGGGTCGTGTTCTAGTCATCCGTGAACCTAACCGGGTGTGAGTTTCGTTGCACCCTGGTGCTTAGCATTTAGCGTTGTGTTACGCGCTGGCTTCGTCGCGTGAACTTCGCTATATGCGAGTCTCGCAGAGCGTTAGCCTCGCCGCACCCTAATGCTTAACACCTGAGCTGTGTTACGCGATAACCTCATCTAGGCTTGGTTTCATCCGTGGCTAGTCCCTTCAGTGCTTGGCACTCTAGCCATTCCTCGGATTTCTTCTAGCGTGCTTTCATGGATCTGCTGAACAGAGTTCCATCACTATATTTGAGCTATCGCCATAGCCTTGTCAATAATCCATTCTACAAATCTTGCAGGGCTCAGATATCTTCTTCATGTTTCATCTGCAGACGGGTTATCATTCAGAAGTCAGTATTCAGAATTCTTCACAGTTATTCTATATTCTTGGCTACGTCTTTCAGAATTAGCAACGCCCAGTTTACGGAAATTCTTAATTATTGGTCTTCTTGATTTATACTCATCATTATCAAGGTTTTCTTTATCTTGGGTATTCTGGTTTATTCCCGGGGAATTAATATGTATATGGCACCTCAGTAATTCTACTGCAGAAGGACAACATCTTACTATGCAGGTTTTATATTATAATATGGACTTCAGCACTATGGATTTCATTAACTTTAGCTCACAGTCTGATCGAAGTATTATTGATTATCTTACCAAGTCAGCTCACTTTATATTGTTCAGAATGGGTTAGTCCTTTGAAGTTCTGGCAGTGTTCTTTTATAAGCAGCCATCAGATCAGTATTATTATGGCACCGTCAGAGGATGTATATATACGGCAGAAGTGCAGAGATGCTTTAGTCCTGAGTTAGCTGTTCAGTTAATCTGGGGGAACAGCTCATGGTTATTCATATCTTGATTGGCATAATCCTCATTCCTACTTTTTGTGTTCATTTCACCCCTTATCGAAATTGCGAGGACGCAATTTTTTGTAAGGTGGATGGAGTGTAACACCCCGTTCCCGGAATACGTACTTAGTTGCGTATTCGTATTTTCTGATCGTATTTTTGATTTGCTCCCTGTATTTGTTTTGTATTATGAATTCTTTATATGATAGTTTTGTCTTGGATTTGGATTTGTGGACTCGGAGTCAGCCCTAGTCTGAACCGAGGGCCCGATCCTAGAGTATTACTCGATTTGGTCATTCTGGTATTCCGATTTAACCGATTTCAGTTTTAAACATCATTTTTCAATATTCTAGATTTTCTATGATTTTCTGGAATTTTCCTCAATTAAGTTGGGAATCTTCAAAACCGGTGTCGATCAGTGCCGCTGACCGATTCCCGGATTTTTAATTTACAAACGGATTAGAATTACTAGAAGGGCCTTTAGACATTATTTCTTAAAATCACATTTCCTATCTAAATACCTTTTCTGAGGATTTTATGAATTTATGGAAATTCCACCGGAGTCGGTATCGGCCAGTATCGCTGGTTGATTCCGGGACTATCGGGATTGAATTTCTGAATTCCGCTTTCACTTTGCTTCTTAAAATCATATTTTACTCTTTAATACATTTTCTGGGATTTTTCAGAATTTATCAAAATCTGGCCGACCCGGTGTAGACCGGTATCGGCGATTGACTTCCGGATTTTTAATTTGAAAACGGGATTTTATTTTGGAAAACCGATTTCATATTATTCCTCAGGATGACGTTTCCTACCTCCGGGTATTTTTGGGGATTTTTCTGGAACAGTCGATTTCGCGCCCATATTATTATATTATTATTTTGTGGAATCTTGTACTTTCTTTCTTTCTTTTCTTTTCTCTTCCACCTCAACTCCAGCCCATTCCTCCCCCACGTGGGAGACACCACCTCCCTCACCTACTCCCTTTCCCATCAATCCCTATCAAAATCTCTCTCTCCCCTTTCCTTTTTCTTTTTCTTTTCTTTTTCTTTTCTTTCCCTTCATTCTTTCTTCTTCTCTTCTTCTTCTTCTTCTTCTCCTCCAAGAGAGGGCCGAACCCCCCAAATCCAGCCACCACCTTCGACCACCACCACCACCGGCGTCTCCGGCCACCACGACGCCGGCGAGAAGACCACAAAGTCCGGCCATCTCCTTCCCTCCTCTTTCTTTTTCTCTTCCTTTCTTTCCTTTTCTTTCCTTTTCCTTTCTTTTTCTCCCCTTGGTTTCGGCCACGGCTACCACCCTCACCGCCGACCTTCACCCTCCTCCGGCACCTCCGGCGGAGGCAGACCGCCGCCGGCGCCATGCCGGCGGCCTTGGACTCGGCCAGGGGCCTCCCGGCCCCCTGTGCATCCTTGTTGAGGGGGCACAGCCCCCTCCTTTTCTTGGGGTGGCCGGCGCCACCCCAGTTTGGGGCGCCGCCGGCGCTGTGCCGGCGGCCGTGGGCGGCCAGGGGCCCACCTGGGCCCCTGTGCTTGATCTGAGAGGGGGCAAGCCCCTCTCTTTCTCTCTCTGCAGGAAGGGGACAAAGCCCCCTCCTCTGTTCTGTTGAGGGGGCAGCCGCCCCCTCCTCCTTTGCTGGTGGCCGGCGCCGCCCGGCGCCGCCGCCTGACCGGCGCCGCCGCCTGGCCGGCGGCCAGTCCGGGCACCCCCAGCCGGGGGGTGCTGTGCGGGATCCAGAGGGGGGCAACAGCCCCCCTTGTTTTCTCTCCCCTGTCCTGCACTCTCTCTCTCTCTCACCTGCCCTCACTCTCTTTCTCTCTCCTGGGTCCCTCTCTCTCCCTTGGATTTCTCTCTCTCCTCAACTCCCTGTCTCTCTTTGTGACTTGCCGACGCGGATCTAACCCCCGCGTGCGGGCTCCCTCCTTGTAACGCGACCTTCGCGTTACTGTATCGTCACGACGCGAGACTAACTCCCGCGTCTGTGATCTCCTCGTGCTAGCGCGATGCGGACCCCACGGCCGCGTCCGCGTTTCCCTCGTGCCCTGATTTGAACGCGGGCCTCGATCCCCGCGTTTGTGGTGTCTTCACAACGCGACTCCCGCGTTTGTGATTCTCGTGTCCGCGTTCTTCTCCGTTGGCAAGACTTAGGGCCGGTACCCTCCTTTTGGATTGGGGCCGAACATCCCTTCGTCGGGCACAACAAAGGAAGCACCTTTCCTCCTCTCTGTTTGTTTCCTAACGCGGGCCTCCAACCCCGCGTTTGTGGTATCTTCGCAGAGCGATCCCCGCGTCTGCTCTTCCCCGCGTCTGCTATTTCCGCGACGCGACTCCCGCGTCTGCGACCCCCGCGTCTCACTCGCATAACCCGCGTCTCCGAGTCTCTTTCTCTCTCAGTTTCTCCCTCTTCCTCTCTCTAACTCTTTCTCTCTCCTCTTCACTTTCTCCCTCTAAACATTTATATATATTATTATATTTATGGCGCGTGCGCGAGTTCCATGGATTTAGAGTTTTCGGCTTTCCGGTGATTTAGGCGAGTGTTCTCGCTCTCGCCTCCATTTGGGTTTCCCCGCTCCGTCGGGTCGTCATGTATTTTATTCTATGTTTCCATGTATTTTGTATTGGGCTGAGTCCCTGTATCTGTGTATGGCCGAGTGCCAATCTCTGGACATGTATTACTCTGTGACGAATGCTTGTACTAGGGTAGTTTCCTTCTTGTACATATACCATGCCTGTGATGTATTGTACTGCCTTATACCATACTTGGCTTCCGGACCCTTCAACCTCCGGTCACTCACTATCTCGAAAGAGAGGTGATTGGGACCGGCAGGTCTCTCAGTTCAGCCTCCGGTCCCTCACTGTCTCGGAAGAGGCGTGATTGGGATCGTCAGGTTTCTCAGCTCCGCCTGGTTATCATGATCAGCGTTCAGCGCTTTACCACTAGATTCGTCTAGGCGAGTTGCTGCCGGATTTACTGCTCGTACTTCAGTCGAGTCGTCCCGGTGACCTCGCCAGACGCTCCAGTGTTAAATACTGTTTGCTGTCTGTACTTCCAGCTTGCTCAGCTCCGCTTGTTTGTGCTCAGCTACTATTCTACCCCATGCCATTACTTCATGCCTGACACCTGTCTATACTACTTGTCGTTTCATATTACTTTTAACACATGTATATCACCTGACAATTGAGTGTTATCACCTAACACCTGACATGCTACTTTTTGGCAAGACCCCTGGTTATGACATGGCTTGCCACCGGACTATATCAATCTCTTGACATGACTGGTTACCTGTCTAATATCAATCTCCTGTCATGCTATCTCTTGGCACCCAGCATGATATACTTGACCTGTGATTATCACATTTACGGGAACCCTGTCTTGTTATCCTGTACTATGTACAGTGACCTGATATCCTGTATCATGATCAGTGACCTGTTATCCTGTATTATATACAGTGACCTGAACTCCTGAATTCCTGATCATGTCCTGCTCTTGTTTTTCCCGTAAATTGATAATTAACCTAATAAATCATAAAAGGAACAACTTGCATCGGGTCGGGGGAAACATGCGGCTATCAATATGTGTTCGTGTTTACAGTGGTATTAGGCATGTTGTGCAACTAAAACTTCCGGTCTGACCTGTGGGCCTCCAGGCGACCGAGGGGAGTGCTGGCTCCCTCCTCCTGAATCATGATAAGGGCATACAATAAGTCCCTCCTGTTAGCCTTGCGGCAGGTTCCGTCACCAAGCAGCGGAACATCCTGGGCCGTGGTCCCGGGTATGTACGGGACCCACTGTAAACATAGTTCGTTGATACCCCCGCTGGTTTCCAATAACAACCTTGCTTTACTCGGATATGGATCTATGTGTGCTGGGACGCTAGTTCACATAGCTAGATATCAGGGTAAGACGAGTATAATACTAATAACAATAATAAGACGCTAATTGTGGGTGTTGTATACGCTTGGATTACGGTGACATGAGATAAAGGTATATAGATGAGGGTTTCCTTGTTTGGATTACTCCCTCGAGGTACTAGTCTCATGAGGCCGTAGCTTAAGCTTATATAATGCCCTTTCATTCCTTACCATATTGCTTGTGCTGGTTTTACCTCGGATTTCCGATTTTATGAGTATTATGGTATTAATTGCTCATGCTCTACTTTATCCCTGGTATCCACCTGCCTCCTGTTTATTTTCTTATCATGCCCTGAGTACAGTCGGATTGTATGTGCTTAGATTATGGTGACATAAGATAAGGGTATATAGATGAGGGTTTCCTTGTTTGGATTATTCCTTCGACGTACTAGTCTTATGGAGCCGTGATCTGAAACCATACAATCAGATTTGCTCGCCCTCGGCTTTATTTGGTTTTATCACTATACCTGTGCTTACCCTTGCTCGCCACTTGGCTTTTGTATCACCACTCGCCTGGGGAGTTTCATCTGACTCCCCTGGATTCTCATGTCCAGGTCATGGAGCTTGGAGTGTGTGGATTCTTCCAGTTGCTGATCAGAGTGGCGCAGCGGTAGCGTGGATCTCCAGCAGACCGTCCAGAGTCTTATCCTTCCAGGCCCCTGTGTGCCTCTCGAGTTTTCCTTTCGTAAACTCGTGAGTGCCGGTGTACTGTTCATACTTGTGCATCTCCTTGTATTCTCGCATTTGCGCCTATCTGTGATGTAATATTCATGTAATATTGGATCACCTCTGGTGATAACTTTGTAATTGTACTCATATGTTGGAATGTATAATGCACCACTTGCTTCCAAACTCTGATTCTTGCCTGTACTGATGCTTAGCGTATATACGTGAGGGTATTTCTGACCTGCGTATATACGTTGCAGTAATGTCTCCGTATCCGCCGGATCGGGGCGTTACATAAGGTCACACAGATTAATCTGGGAGATGAGGCTAATCCTAAGCCCATCTTTATAAGCGAAAGCCTATAACCCTCCGAGAAAGAAAATCTAATATCTCTTGTGCGAGAATATATAGATGTTTTCGCTTGAAATTATGAGGACATGCCAGGGCATGATCCTCGAGTGACTATACATTACCTCAATATTAATTTGGACGTGAAACCATTCAAACAACAGCAGCGACGGTTCCGTCCAGAAATAATGGAAGCAATCCAGTCGGAAGTCAAAAGCTTATAGACTCTGACTTCATTAGGGAGGAGCAACACCCTGATTGGGTAGCCAATATCGTCCCTGTTACCAAGAAAATCGGGAAGATCCGAATTTGCATCGATTTTTGCTATCTAAATGAGGCCTGTCCTAAAGACGAATTCTCTCTCCCAATCACGGATGTCATGATTGACAATACGTGTGGGTTTGAATGGATGTCCTTTATGGATGGATTCTCAGGGTACAATCATATTAAAATGTACCCTGATGATGAAAAGCATACATCTTTCAGGACACCACTGGGGGTATATTGCTATACTTTCATGCCCTTTGGACTGAAGAACGTAGGGGCAGCATATCAGAGAGCTATGAATGCAATTTTTCACGAACACATGCGTAAAATAGTAGAATGCTACGTCGACGATATTGTAGTGAAAAGTCACGCCAAGGGCGACCACATAGCAGATCTGAAGATAGTTTTTGAAATCATGCGGGCACATCAATTAAAGATGAACCCCACCAAATCTTTCTTGGGGTAGCCAGCGGTAAATTCTTAGGATTTATTGTGACATCCAAAGGAATCCACCTCGATCCAGAGAAAGTCCGTGCCGTCCAAGAGATGCAACCTCCGAGAAATCTCAAGGAGCTTAGAGGATTGCAAGGGCGACTAGCGTACATCCGGAGGTTTATCTCAAATCTCTCTAGAAGATGCCAACCCTTCACCAAATTAATGAAGAAGAGCGTCTCATTCATCTGGGACGATGTTTGCCAATAAGTGTTCGAGGAAATCAAACGATACCTCACGCAACCACCCGTCCTTACAGCTCCAGTTTTAGGAAAACCTTTTCTGATATACGTTCGAGCGATGGATCATTCCTTAGGAGTTTTATTAGCCCAGAATAATGATCAAGGACATGAGCAGGCAATATACTATCTGAACAGAATCATGATCGGAGCCGAACATCGGTATAACCCGATCAAAAAGAAATGTTTGACGTTGGTGTTCACCATCCAGAAAATGCGACACTACTTGGTGCGCCAAACTATAAATGTTATATCAAAAGTCAACCCTTTGAGGTTGCTCATGACAAAGCCATCGTCGCTAAATGGTCGACTGGTAAAATGGGCCATACTGCTCTCCCAATATGAGATGCGCTTTCTACCACAAAAAGCCGTGAAGGGACAAGCGGTGGCAGATTTCCTGGCTGAACATCTAGATCCGAGAGTGACCGAACTTTACGAGGATCTCCTAGATAAGATCGCTAAAGTTTGTCTGACCCAGACATCTTTTGAAGGACAGGTGTGGCAACTCTTCTTCGACGGTGCATCGAGAACAGGTCCGCAAGGGCATGTCATAGCAGGAGTGGGGATAATACTAGTCTCCCCACAGAACTACATGATCCCTCGCACATTCTCATTAACCGAGCCATGCTCCAACAATGTAGCAGAAAACAATGCCCTCTTGGTTGGAATGCAAATCGCCGATGAGATTGGCGTTAAAAATCTCAAAGCATACGGTGACTCTAAACTCATCGTTAACCAAGTTCGCGGAGAGTATGAAGTCAGGCATGAAGAGTTAGTACCCTATTTCAACGCAACTATCTCTATGGCCGAAAGGTTCGGAAACTTTTACATCGACCATGTACCACGCCAGCAAAATGCGCACGCAGATGCACTGGCATCTCTCGCTGCCTCCTTAGCCCTTCTAGCTGGAGTCGTAGAGAAAATACTTTTCTATAGCTATGACTTGTATTGCCCAAGAACCGCTTTTGAAGATTACCAAAAGCCGACAGGAGACAGTCAAGCCAAAGAAGCTTTAGAGACTTAACAAGTCCAGAACTCAGGGATTGGCGATTCCCGTACATCGACCACGCATTGTATGACATCCTTCCTGAAGATCCCAAAGAGGCGTCTGTCATTAGAAGGAAAGCCTCCAAATTCTATTATAATGCGATCACGCGAACACTGTATCGCCGATCACATGATGGGATCCTCCTCCACTGTTAGTCACAAAAGAAGGCACAGGAAGTACTCAAAGAAGCGCATGATGGCATGTGTGGAGCTCATCAGCCTGGTCCGAAGCTTGGGGATCGACTCCGAAGACTGAAATATTATTGGCCTAAGATGATCCCTGACGCCATCACTTATGCTAAACGATGTCACGCCTGTCAGGTCCATGGTGA
This sequence comes from Agave tequilana, assembly GCA_038442645.1. Classification (NCBI taxonomy): domain Eukaryota; kingdom Viridiplantae; phylum Streptophyta; class Magnoliopsida; order Asparagales; family Asparagaceae; genus Agave; species Agave tequilana. Next base: position 56,841 of record JAVJIF010006065.1, on the reverse strand, counting down.
CTTCAACCATCAAGCACTAGGATATCTTTACTCTACAACCTCAACCTGGCCATTTGAGATATGGGGAATGGACGTGGTTGGCCCTATCAGCCCACCATCATCCAAAGGACATCGGTTCATTTTAGCTATAACCGACTATTTCTCTAAATAGGCTGAAGCTATTCCCTTGAGGGAGGTAAAAGCATCTGACGTGGTCAAATTCGTTAAACATCACGTCATTTACTACTTTGGTGTACCACGACGGATTGTGCATGATAATGGGCCCCAGTTCGTCAGCCAGGCTTTTCAGAGATTTTGCAACAAGTTCAGAATCCACCTCAATGGCATACTACCCAGCCGCTAACGGCCTCGCGGAAGCTTTCAATAAGATTATTGGGAAACTTCTCAAGAAATTCGTCTCGAAAAGCCAACGTGACTGGGACGATAAGTTAGGTGAATGCTTATGGGCCTATCGCACGATAGTTCGAACCCCGACGAAGGCTACACCTTTCTCCTTGGTATATGGGTGTGAAGTTGTACTCCCATTAGAAATCTAAATTCCATCTCTACGTGTCGCCTTGACATCAGAGATGACAAATGAGGAGAAGCATCGACTGCGACTCCAAGAGCTGGAGGCTTTGGACGATATACGCCTGCAAGCTCAACAGCAAATCGAGCTCTATCAAGCTCGAATTACCAGAGCCTTCAACAGTCAAGGAGCAAACTTTCAAGAAAGGCGATCTTGTCTTAGCTGTTAGAAGACCTATGGTGATGACGCATAAGACCAAAGAAAAATTCCAGCCCTAATAGGAAGGACCATTTGTAGTAGAGTCAGTCTACTCAAATGGAGCATATCGCCTCATAACCTCAGACGGTGATACGCTCATGATGCCAATCAACGGCAAATTCTTAAAGAAATACTATCCTTAATAGCACTCTTCTCCTGATCAGGTTAATACTACACTTCTGATCGAAACTCCAGATCCAAGATGAAAGCCAAAGAAAAGCTTCTCTTCCTCTACTGGATCACATTACGGTCAATCAGCGTCAAGCTAATCAAGCGCTGGTTACATCATGATGCATGATGTAAAATTTGAAGAAGAAAAAAATGCAAAACTTTGGTTTTAGTTTAGTTACTCTTCTACTGACATCCGACGCCTCCGACGGCTAATGATAGAGAAAAATGTTGGCTTTTAAGTCCAACATAAGTCTTCGACAACTTATCATGTTGAGGGGAATAGCATGGCTAGCCCAACTCAAATAAAGGCATACCAAATCCGTTGATAGCTGAGGGTTTGCTAAAAATTCTAAGGGACTTGGTCGCATCCTCTCCTCCAAAATCACTTACCAATTCTCACCCATAGAATGGTAGTGCCATAAAAATACATGTGTTCATCTCCCTAATGAAATGAACTAGGATTTATCAAGTTAATATTAAACCTCTGACAAATCAGATTTTTCAATCCCCAGTGTATTCAGTCAAGTTAATATTAAACCTCTGACAACAAAACTCATTAGAAATCCTCGTTGTTATGTTAATACTACACCTCTAACGGTAAATTTCTCATGTCTCAGGAAATCAACGATTGTCACATTAATATTAAATCTCTGACAGTTCATTTTACTTTTCACCCAAAATTCCCTACCAATTCTCTTCCATAGAGTGGTAGGTCCACAAATACAATCATTACTATGTTAACACTACACCTCTGACAATGAAAATTTTCAATACTCCCAACGAGTACAAACCTCACTTGTCTCTCCTCTACATGGAGTCACAAGTCCTCAAAATTGCTCCTATCGTAAACTAATTCTTGTCAAGTTAAAATTACACCTCTGACATTCTAAATTTCACTTGTCAATTCTCATCAATAGAATGACAAGTCTTTAAATTGCTCTTATCGCAAACCAATTCTTGTCAAGTTAATATTACACCTCTGACAAATTACTGTTAAGTTTAACATCACGCCTCTAACAGTGATTAAGTTGTCGCTAAGTTCAATATTAAACCTCTGACAGTCACTTTTCCTCAGGCTTTCATATCGAAGCTGAGATGAGCGATGCTAAGTTTAACATCACACCTCTAGCATTCAGTTCATTGCTAAATTCAACAATACACCTATGACAATGACTTTCCCTCGAACTTCCCTATCAAAGTTGAGATGATTAATGCCAAGTTCAAAATTACACATCTAGCATTACCTTCACTGCTAAGTTTAACATTACGCCTATGACAGTGATGTTTTCAGTCTTCCCAAATGAAGCTGAAACTCCCATTGAGTCAGGTTAATTCACATCTCTGACCCACATTCCTGTCAAGTTAATATCATACCTCTGACAGTAATCTTGAATTCCCGAAATGGAATTTTTCCCAACTTTGACTTGTTAAGTTAATTATCACATTTCTAGCAAGTCAAGAGTTTCTACTTCTATGTGTCTAATTTTCAATGCAAAAAAGGAATTCAAGACATATCAGAAGAAAAAAAAGTATCACTTTTATTGATATTCAAACATATGAAAGTGATACAAAACGCTCTCTTATACAATAAGATTATGTGTTACAATAAAGGAGTACAAAGATGTCCCTCTCTTTCAGCGAAAGGTTGCACTCACTCCTCAAGACATCTACACTGCTCAAAATACAAGATGTTTGGAAGAGCGCCGAAGAAAGGTTTTTCTCTTCTTCCACTGAATCATGTCGCAGTTGACCAGTGTTGAGATGACCGAGTGCTGACTACATCATGATGCATGATGTAAATATTGAAGAAGCTCATCGCTAACCGAGAGCAATGGTGTTTCTCAAGGTCAAAATGCAGAAGAACATTCTGATTCCACCCGACCAACTGGTGTGGGTCGTAATCCTTCGCTTAATAGCAGATTTTGCCACCAGAAAACTGAATCTTCCTTAATTAAAATTGGCAAAGGGAGGATCCGAGATCTTACTGGTAACATCCTCTTTCCTGTGGCCTCCAAGGACACCATACCCACTGTGACCATAACAAACTCGGGGCAGTGCTAGTGCGTCATGTCCAATAAGGCCTTGATGGATATCTCAAGAGCTCTGACAAGCTGGCTGATCGAAATATTCTCCCATGAGCCCAGCGAAGACGCAGAAGACTGATTGAGGCTGCCAGAACCTGCAAAAAGTAAAAAACTAAAAGGTTAAAATTCTGTTAAGACAGAAACAAAAAAAAAGCTGAAGGGTAGACGCGAGACTGAAGTTGTGAACTTCAGACGTAGAGTTGGCCAGTGCAGATCTGAATGCAGTTTGGTGTTAGACCTGTGTCCAAGATAAAAGACGCGAAGAAACCCAGACGCAGAGGTCGCCACACCCACATTTGAGAAACTGGGGTTGCCACATCTATATCCAGAGGTCTCGAAAGAGTTAGAATCCTCATAAGTTAAGAACCTCAAACGCGGGCTTTATGTACAAAACTCGCGTTTCAAGATCTAAGTACAGAGTTTGTCACACTCGCGTTCAAAGGACTTGTGACTTAGAATTGAAAATCAGCCAGGGCGCGCTTCATCAAGAAGTCTAAAAGACACGACTACCGAACACGGGCGCATCAATCTTCAAGAGAAAATCAAGAGATCAAATTTCTTCAATGGACAGGAAAACAGAAGCTCAGTGGGACTGAGTATTTCATGGCGACAAATGATTCCTACCCGACGAAAAATTCTCTAGAAATTGAACTTTATTCATCAAGGCGCGGCCGTAAAAGCACTTAAGGGGATGCTTTTTTATTTTGAAATCACTTGACAGTGATAATCTTTGGAAAAGATTAAAGGAAAGCATGGAAGCTTTGAGTTCTTACTGTTCATTGGAACACATCCTCTTGAAGGGAAGATAGACAAATCAAGACGAAGACCCTCAGAGTGCATGCTCTCAAAGGGAAACAGTCTAAATAATGGATTGTCGCTTCGGGAAACATCAAAGGACACAAGTCCCCAATCGTCAACGCCGACTTGACATTAAAAGATCCAACAAGATCTTTAAGATGGGCTGCATGTAACGCTTAGGAAGCGGGCGTCAGGCGCAAACTCAAAGGTCGTGTCCACAAGTCCGCGATCTTTTATAAACCCGGGGGCTGCGTTCCTTTCATTCCTACTGAAGAGTCTACAACTGCGTTTCCTGAAGTGGTCCAGAGCCGCGTCTCCTCAGCGGTGGGGTCCACCTTCCACAACTATTCAGGGATTGCGTTTTTAGTTCACACCCATTCACAAGACTTGAAGGCTGCGTCCTGAACCTAAAGGTCGTGCCTCCTTTATCAAGAATGCAGGTTCGCGCTTTAAGGTTGCGCCCTCTCAAGGGACCAGAGTCGCGTCTCTATTGAGTCAGAGTCGCATCCCTACCAACCAGCTGAAGACCCGCGCGTCATTCTTGAGGGGCTCAAAATCGCGTCTCTACTGCAAATGAAAGTCGTGTCTCAATCACGAACTCAGTACAGCCTGAGTTTGCGCTCTCTTAAGGGATCAGAGTCGTGTCTCTATTGAATGAGAGCCGCGTCCCCACCAACCAGCAGACCCCTGAGCTCGACAAGAACAAATTCAACCATTCTACCCCACCATGATTTGTCGGTAGAATGGATCCACCCGAGCGGACGAAAGTCAACGAGAAAATCACCCCTAACTTTTAAAAACTGATTGATGAAGGTGGCGCCAAGCTGAGGGGTTTCTCCTTTTGGATACTCAGGTCTGATGTAACGGTCCCGGTTTCTGATAGACAAGATTAGTCTGGTAACTCCTAATTATCCCAAATCTCCATGCTTTAACTCAGAAAAATTCGACAACATCTCCCCTAATGTTTCACATTTCTACATGACATAGAACAATAATTTCGGCTCCACGGCCTACTTATTCCCATAAGAATTTCAGCCCACACGGCCTACTTATCACGAGGTATAAATATATCTCATCCCCAAAATATTACATTCTCAATGTATGCTTCCACAATATGTTTCCAAAATATGTCTTAATGTCATGTACATCAAGGATATTTGATCTTCATTACATCATTACTAAAATACGATCACCAGTGTTAGTTCTCAAAACATCCCATGTACCATAAGTCCTTACTCTCAAAATATTACAAAGGATGAGTTACATACAATAGTTGTACCATAACATATCAAGCTAGAAAGTACTTAAAGGAAAGCATACATATGTAAAGAGTTAACAAAAAAAAAAACAGTATGAATGGCATGTCGTTTGGCCACTAAATTCTCCGAGCTAAAGCAGTCCCTTTCCTTTATCCAAACTTGAAATGGAGGAAAGAAAAAGGGAATGAGCTCAACGGCTCAATGAGTAAACTACATAAGCACTAGGAACTGACAAGATGGGAATTCTGTTACAAACATACCTTGAGGGGTCCGAGGAGGTCTTATATGAACATAATGACTGCTACACTTACCATGTGACTCTCTCCTATTCACCCCCATATCCTTATACAATTTATTAGTTAAAAGTCTCAACTATCAAACTTTCTTTTATTTACTTAAAAGATTCTTTCCGAATACATATGAGAGCAAGTTCATCAATTACTTTCCTACACGGATATTCCTACGTACATGCTTTTAACTTGCCCAATTCCCTTATTAAATAATATCACATTCAGACAATACACTATATCCTTTATTAATAAGGCACATACATTCATCACTCATAAGTATAAAGTTCAAATTTCCCGTCTTCCCCCACCTACCGGCTCCCGCCCGGCCCCTTCCTCCTTATTAATACAAACAAAGATCATATATATAGCATATGGATAAATATATATATATATATATATATATATATATATATATATATATATATATATATATATATATATATATATATATATATATATAACACATGACCACCGTCTTCCCCCTCCTACCGGCTCCCGCCCGGCCCCTTCCTCCTTATTATTACATATACATATACTGAAAGATAACCACCGTCTTCCCCCTCCTACCGGCTCCCGCCCGGCCCCTTCCTCCAAGCAAACATGTCAAGTATAAGTCACACAATCATCATACTATTAGGCACATGATATATGTATTGGATAAAAACTAAACACAATAATTCTTATTAATTACAACACGTGTGAACATGTATAAGTCTTATGATTTATAAGAACCCGTGCCTTTTTCTTGTATAGGGGTTCCACTTTTACTTTCTTCTTACCCATGAATAGTAAGTAAGGATTTCGCATACATTGGGTGTAGAGTAATAACAATACATATTTATGCTCTCCACAAGATTCATATTGGAAAATACTTAAGAATTAATCACCCCTAGACATGCATTCCGTGTATGTTACCATGAAAGATTATGTAGATCTAATTATCACTAGCATCTACCATGTGAATCTTTTAACATAACCATTTAGGAAAAAGAGGTAAGGAACGTGATGCTAATCCCATGATGACTAGCTTACTCTAATACTACGTGACATCATTCCCAAATTTTTCCTCAATCCTTCATATCTTTCATACATTAGGTACTTGAATTTAATTCATGTCTACAAGAAAAACTAGTGAGTGTAGTAGTCTACTCACTTGTTGATAGAACTCTTCCTTAGTTCCCGTTGATCGTACTCCCCACCCACAACCCTAGCAAATGAAACATAGGGAATTTTAGATCACATATACAATCAACAATAAGAGAAGACATAGATGATTACCTAGGTTACCTTCAGTTCGAGTTAACCCCTGAAATTGGGAGTTTTGGAACCCAAAATTTCAGATCTAGGGCTTGCTCCACACTTGAAAATCAACTCAAAATCCACACCTAACCTCCCCCTCCGGCAAATGCGCCCCCCTCCCCTTCTTCCAGGCCGCGCGTGCGGCCTGGCCGGCAGCGCGCGCATGCGCGCGGCTGCTGCGCGCGGCTGCGCGCGGGCTGCACACGTCTCGTCCCCCTGGCTCCGGCCGGGGATGCAAAGAAGGAGGGGAGAGAGAATTTGAGTGGGGAAAGAAGAGAGATCTGATGGATCTAGGGTTTGGAAGAAGAAGATACAGAGAAGGAAAATATTTTCTTTCTCTCAGATCTGAACGTAGGAGATGGGGGCAAAATAGGTATAATTTCTTTTTATTAGTGTAAATTACAAGGTGAGATCCCCCCTTAAGTTGCCACTTGTCCTATCTTACATCAAGAAGATCCTAGCCCTAGATCTCCCCCTACATGCACACCTACCCCATTCCACCATCTCCATGTATTATTATAGTATACCCTAAATCTTAATTAAGAAATTCATGATTTTTGAAATACCCATGACATACTCTTATTTATACTAGTACCCTATTTATACTAGCATAAGGTACACCATACACAAAATTCCATGTACTCCCTATTTACCGTATTTCCATTAGGAAAGTAATTCATTTATAACAAAAATTTAACATTTGGTACTATTATTAGTATTTTGAGGATAGAGAAAGAGAGAAAGAAAATTTTAAAATAAATCCCTTTAACCGATGATCCAGATAATTAGGAGGCAGAAAAAAAATAGATATGTTAGAAATCGGCTGTTACACCTGACTAACCTGAAAAATAAACCAAAGACATCCTTCCCATGGCCAGCAGAGTATACTTTTTTGGCACCTAATCTGCCGAGAGACATGCCGGAGACAAACCGGGAAAGATCCCACTCCATCGTACGATGAACGGACATATGTTGAAGATAGGATAAGGAATACATCCTCTTCGTATTGGGAAGAAAGAACCTCCTGTCCCCTATCTGACGGAGCCACTTATAATCTCCGTCATGCAGAATCCTATCATCCTTGTCAATGGCGTCACCAAAGAAGAAAGCAGGCTTCCTTAACAGAGTGCGAAAATCCGTCTCGAACAGCCCATCAGAGATAATCTCCCTAAGGGTCATCATACTGGCCCTGGAGATCCTCTCCTTTCGCTCCTTAGACTTACCAGTAGTCACAAGAGCAGCCTTATGAGGCAAGAAGATCAGATTATAATCAGCGCTACTTACGTGCCCAAATTGGCACTTCTTGGACAAGGGGTTGGAAGAGTATCGCACTGCAAAGAAGACAATACTTAGTCAGGAATCTGAAAGAAAATGGCTAGATGTTAACGCAGGAATGAATCCAGATGCGGAAATCAACAAAATCCGCGTCTAGACTCAAAAATACGAGACCTACATGGAACCCGCATTTCAAAATTCATAACTTAGAAAATTTTATAAGTATTGGACTCAGACGCGAGAATCACTGAAACTTGTGCCTGATCTTAAAGGTGCGAGAATCATAGGAAGTCTACGTCTGAACCTCCCATACTTAGAAAAATTCTGAGTATTGAGCTCAAAACGCAGGCTCAACGAGGCCCGCGTTCAACAAACAGATACGGACTCAAGATTGATGAAGCAAAGATGATTGAGAATTAAGAATTTGTAAATAAGAAATTGAAGTGTAGAGTTCTTAGTCTCAATGCTATCCGTTGTAGCAAGCTCCAAAGCGGGTCGTGATCCTCAGGGAAGGATGCGATGTAAGCTTTTCGGTCGATTCCTCTATATCTTCAAAATATGTGAAAAGAGATTAGATTTGAAATATATATATGAATGGAAAGATGTGGTTTTACTGATATTCTATCACAACCCATAGTGCAAGTTAAGGATATTGATCATCATATTGGAATATATGGACTCCATCCTAGGTTTTCTAGAGGATATGCAAGTAAGAGAAAAAGATTGTAGAATCTTACTAGCGACACTCCTAAAAATCCAACACGTTTTCATCCTAACATCTAAGCACACCGTAAGAGAAGATTTACCTTGAAGTTACGTTGTCAAAGTTCTTAAGCATGAAATGTGAAAAATTACTTAAAGGTGTGACTTTAGATTATGAAACTAATCATCATTTAGTCTTCAAGCAATCTACTTTAAACCTAGGATTTCTAAAAAATGTCATCAATCCGATCAATGCTTAACTGCTCTAGGGTTGCTTTAAGAATTTCAGCAAACCACAATAGGAAATTAGTTCATCATTTTTTTTATCTTTTCAATTTATTTAATTTTTTTTAATGTTGTTTAATAAGAAGAATTGAGAAAGAAAGGAAACAAATAAATCAGAAGATCACAGATTAAAAACTAAACCAGAGAGATCACAGAATAAAAACAAAATTAAATAGCAGAGAATTAAATGGGAAAAAGGTAACCTTTATTCGAAAAACGTCTCCCAAATACAAGCTCCTTGTCCTCCACCATGTACTCAAAACAAAATTACAAACTTGCAGAAATTTTAAAGAAATAGCTAAAGAAAACCCTAATCTCTCTCTGGATCCCCTCTCTGCTGCGCCTGCAGGGGTATTTATAGGTGCAGAAGGCGATAGAGTCCCGGATAAACTCCTCCACGAAAACTGGTAGATGGATAAGGCAGGATTGCCGCGGAAACGCGGCTTGGGCCGCGTTTCCGCGGCCATAGTCTGATCTCTGGCCGCGCGCTTTCGCGCGTGGCCTCCTCTGGTCCGTCCATCTGGGCATATGCTTCTGGAAGCTGGATCCTGGCTCTTCATTTTAGATTTTCGAGATAACTTAGAAATCAAGTTACCCTAAATCCAAATCCCTTCAAAAATGAATCTCATCCTTGCACTCTTATTTATCCTCATCCACCAAGCATTTAGGGTAGAATAGAACTCTATCCTTTCCCTCTTTGTAGTATTTGCAATATTTACATCTTGTATTTGCACTTTGACTTCTTGTAATTGCATTTTTGCACTTGGGCTTGGACTTGGGCTTGGATCTGGGCTTTTGGGCTTCATTAAGCTTTAATTCTTTATTTAATTCAAAACTCAAGGCCTGCACACATTAAATAACAAAATATTAGTAAATGTGCATTATTATATGAATAAATGTGAAAATGTGATAGTAAATACGATGACAATTATGCATTTTTCACTACCAATCAAAAGACGCGGAGGTCGTCAAACCCGCGTCTTGCCTACCAATTCAAGATCTGCATCTGAAAGTCAAACACGGGCATGAACCTCGCGTTAGCGGTTCACATTCAAAAAGAGACTTAAGAGTTAAGAGAACTCTTTAAGCCCCTTCAATGGCGGAAACCAGATAAGATGGTTTTACTACTTGAAATAGGGGCCTCCTGCGTGGAAGGACCGCCCATTTGAGTCTCAGAGGCGGCAGCACTCGAGGACGAAGCAACATGCTTAGCTTTTGGTGCCATTGCAATCGTGAAATCGGTGTTGAAGACGATGAAAATGGAAAAAGCTTTAAGCTTTTCTTAACCCTCGATAAAAAGCTCAGCGAAGAAGAAGAAGAGTCTAATGATAACTCTTGAAAGATTGTTGTCTTTTATAGGCACAGTGATCCGCAGAGATATGCGACGCATATCTCGAGGCCTAATCCCCGCCCGACGCGTGGCATGCGTCTTAAATGAACGCGAGTTTCACGCGTCAAGGGAAGGATATCCCCTCAACTCCACCGGACACGTGGCAACGCGCCCAAAATGTGGGACTCACGTTTAACAAAAACCACGTCCCTCCAAAGGTCGCATCTCTTCAGCAAGACTAGAGCTGCGTCTAGTCAACAGGGTGAGAGCTGCGTCTTCACTTCAAAAATCGCGTCCTTCTAAGGTCGCATCTCTTCAGCAAGACTAGAGCTGCGTCTAGTCAACAGGGTGAGAGCTGCGTCTTCACTTCAAAGATCACGTCCTTCCAAAGGCCGCGTTTCTTCAGTAAATTAATAGATGCATCCCCACTCTGAGTGAGGATGGCGTCTCTAGAGCAACATGACCCCTGCATCTACAAGACTTGCATTCAGTCTTTACTTCTGCAATCAGTTCAACAGTATACTGGCACAAGCAGACGACTGTTTACCCTTGGTTCAACAGTACACCAACAACCAGCTCAGAGCACTGAGGAGGTCTGGATTGCGTATCTAGACACTCACCACGATCATTTCTGGTGGTTTCAAAGAGTTTTACAGTACACTCACGAAGACCACATTCCAGACAGGATCAAGCCCAGGGCATCTCAAATGATTGTCAGTCCAATCATGAGAAGTATGAATTCAACTAGAGTCCAAAGTATTTCAAAATCCGTCCCAGTCAACCGCAGAATATCGAAAACTTTGGAGGGGGTTCTGTAGGCTGTCTAAAAATCACTAAAGAGAAGTCATCAAAAACCAGAGTCTAAACTCCAGACGCAAGGCTAATCATCGCCACTAGCGTAGCACCAAGACACGAGGATTAAAACTCGCGTCTCAACATCACTGCAATAACCAATACGCGAAGCATGAAAGCCGCATCTCAGCATCACTGCAGTACCAAGACGCAGAGCCCAAAGCCCGCGTCTCACGTGAGCTTGACGCAGAATTTGAAGCTCGCGTTTCTCAAGCATCACCTCAATGGCAAAACGCGAGGCCCAAAGCCCGCGTCTTGGTTATAACTGCCCTCATTACTGGGTCAATTACTGCCCACATAATGAGGGAGTTAACCCCCATTGTGGAGTATTTTTAGGGGACACTTTTACCCCCCTGAAAACCTCTATAAATAGCCTAGTTTGCTATGGAAGAGGGGTCAAAAAAATCTGGTCAGAAGAACTTCGGTTGTAAGCCGTAGAAGGATAACGATCTCCAGCTAAAAGAAAAAGAGAGTTTAACTCTTCTAACAACTTGCTGCGTACAAGTTTATTTTTGCCTAAGGTCTCTTTGAGATTCTCATTGGACAGAAACTGTGTTACTTTGTCCACCATTCAAAGAGAAGATTCCCAAGAGGTCTTGATGTTCACCCGGTCAACAGAAAACAAGATTCACTTTCCATCACCACATCAAGAATCCAGCATTAAACAAAGGGGAGATTTGAGCTTAAATATCTTCCCTCTCTTGTAACCAGATTATTGATCTATTGTAAATTTTTTTACAATCAAATAAAGAATTTACACGCCCCTTCAATTTTCCCACCAAACAGCGTTGCCTTTTCTGAAATTTGCTCTAACCTATTTTTACAATCTGGTGCCAGATTAATTTCTTGGGAAATTACCTATAGCATTTGGTGCTTTCGTTGAGAGCTTCTGAATCCTTACTCAGGATCTCTCTCCCATCCAATAACCAACCCCCTCTATGAAAATACCTTCGCATAATGACCATGGCGCATCACAACTGCAACGCTTTTGATGAATTCGATCAATTGGTCCTCTCCGTAGACAACTTGTCCATATGGTGATCGACCTGCGACGACATTTGGATAAACACCGGGCCAAGACCGGTCGCGAGCGAGAACTAGTCGCCATCCATCGCGACACCGCAGAACGCGAGCGAGAGGTGGTAATGCAGGTCAACCATCAGCTGCTTACGCAGATATAGGTTCTTCGAGAAGCACTACAATAAGTCATCGAGCTGGGCGCCTGGGAAACTCGGTGGACACACCCCAGAGGTCCTGCGACCCCCGATCGATCTACGCTTTAAGCTGAATAAAATGCACTCCAAAGTAATCCCTCTGCATGAGGATCCTGAAAGCCTTCAAGCTGACAACTCGCGAAAGCATGCAAGAGGACATCGTGCCCCAACTCCCAAGAGGAATGCTTCCCCGACAAGGGCGAAGACTGAGGACAACCTAGCCTTCACCACCTGAAGCTGCCAATTGATCAGATCCTTCACATCATCAAGCATCAACCATGGGGTGAAACTTCCTAAGACGGCCAAACACGATCCAGATCCCCTGAAAACAGGAGGTTGTTCCTTTCACAGCAGTCGGGGGCACGCCATCCTGCATTGTTGGGCCCTCAAACGACCCCTCGAGGACCTAGTTCGACGTGGATACATGGATGAGTTCATCCTTGACTTAGAAAAAGACCCTAAGGGAGGCAAGGCCCTGGCCGAGACCGTCAATTAAAGCACTCGCCCCTCGGCACCATCCGGGAAGACCCCCGTCAGGCAATGGAATTCTTCCCACTCGAAGCGATACTACGTGTAAAACTATGTAATATCCAATAAAATTATGCAAGCTCTCTTATTTTCATACTCAATATCTTCTCCAGATACGACAAGCACGCTCGATGGCCCATATCGGGTCCTATCCTGATGGCTATAAGGGAAAAACATCCCACGCGGCTATCACTCGGGGAGACTCCTGAAAGACAGAGGCTCGCCCATAATGACTGCTCAGAGTCAGCCTAGATAAGTTTTCACCTTGACGGCCATTCGAGTAAGTCAACAGCCTATATCGGGTCCTACTCTGACGGCTACAAGAGAAAAATAGCCCCCACGGCTATCCCTCAGGGAGACTCCTAAATGACAGAGGCTTGCCCACAATGATTGCTCGGAGTCAACCTAGACAGATTTTCACTTTGATGGTCACTTGAGTGAGTCAACAGCCTATATGGGTTCTTTTCTGACGGCTACAAGGAAAAACAACCCCAATTGCTATCCCTTGGGGAAACTCCTGAAAGACGGAGGCTCACCCATAATGACTACTCGGAGTCAGCATAGACAGGTTTTCATCTTGTCGGCCACTCGAGTGAGTCAAACATCCTATATTGGGTCCTACACTGGCGGCTATAAGGGAAAAATAGTCTACACGGCTATCCCTCGGGCAGACTCCTGAAAGACGGAGGCTCACCTACAATGACTGTTCGGAGTCAACCTAGACAAGTTTTCACCTTGACGGCCATTCGAGTGAGTCAATAGCCTATATCGGGTCCTACCCTAACGGCTATAAGGGAAAAATAGCCCCCGCGACTATCCCTAGGGAAGATCCTTGAAAGACAGAGGCTCGCCCGTAATGACTGCTCGGAGTCAGCCTAGACAGGTTTTTACCTTGACGGCTACTCGAGTGAGTCAATAGCTTATATTGGGTCCTACCCTGATAGCTTACAAAGGAAAAATAGCCCCCGTGGCTATCCCTCGGGGAGACTCCTGAAAGACGGAGGGCTCGCCCAAAATGACTGTTCGGAGTCAACCTAGATAGTTTTTCATCTTAACGACCACTCGAGTGAGTAAACAGCTTATATCAAGTCCTAACCCTAACGACTATCCCTTGGGGAGCCTACCTGAAAGATGGAGGCTCACCCCCAATGACTGCTCGGAGTCTGCCCAGACAGGTTTTTCACCTGGATGGCTACTCGAGTGAGTAACAACCTGTAGGGTCTTACCCCGACGACCCCCAGTAAACAAGCAAAGACCCAAGGCATCACACAGAAGCATCAAGAGTAGCGATTTAACACCCAAAGAAAATAAAGGACACATCTCCTTATCACATATGTTTTTACAAAAAGTGGGGTAGGCCCATTTAACCCCGCCTACGACCATTGCTTTGGGTCGCTGACCACCTCCGAGATCTCTCATGCCAGCTGTCAGAGCTTTCAACGTGATCGGCCGACCTTCCCGGTTGACGACCCGAACCCCTGGGCTGGGAACTAGGTCCCTCGGTCTCGCGGTTTGCACTCCTGAGCCATCCTCGACGCTCTCCACCGGGACACCTGATCTAAGGGCTATAACTTGAGAGCACATCATCTGCACCTCCTCAAGCAACGTCCCATGAGCGCTCCAAAGCTTATTATAACGATCTGATTAACGTGAAGCCTCAGCTCTCAACTCCTCAACATACTTGTTATGACTTTTCAAGTTATCTCTAGCACACGGATTTCATGCTTGAGTGCCAGCTTCTCTGCACACCCTTATCGATTTGCTTCCGAAGAGAAGAGACCTCCGGCTGGGTTGAAGCCGCCTTTCCCTGGAGATCAGATACCTCCTCCCACGCCTTATGCAGCTCTACAAGCCAGCTCAGGAGCCTCTCTTCAAGGTCTGACTTCTCCTCCTTCAACTTAGCACTCGCCTCAAGCCGCTCTCTACCTTTCTGGAGGACTCCGTCCATTCTTCTTTGAAGACCTGCCACTATCATATTATGAGAAACGAGCTCGTGATCCAGTTGAGAGGTTAGCTGATCGAGCAGTTTGAGCTCTAAGGGGTGTGAAAGTTAAGGAACTCTCGTGAGTTCCCCCACGGCAACCTTCTCCCGCCTGGCATTCAAAGAGTCAAACAACAATCCAGACTCATCATTCAGATCTATTTCCACCTATTCATCTCCTCCAACAGGGCCAGAACCTTCGAATTCCTCTAACACCTCCTCCACCGAAGAGCCAGCCCCGTCAAAGCCTATGCGCGTAGGGAACATCCTCAGCCTCCGAGGGGCTCCGCTTTGATCGCGAATCACTGAGTCAGAAGCTGGGTAGAAAGGACCCGTCGGGCCAGCATGCACAACGACCTTGAAACACAAAGGGAATAAGACATTCAAAAAAAGGATGGAAGCTGAAGATTCGACTATTTTCGTTCAAAAAGATTACATTTGATCTTTACAAACGATGGTAGCAAAATCAACAAGGAAACTCTCAAACACTCGCTTTGCCTTTGTAAGATGCATTAGAAGCAAAAGCCGGAAGAGCAGCTTTCTCGAGGCCAGCTTGAGCCACCCCCTGCATCGGGAACAGTTGGCAAAGAGCTCATTATCAAGGGCACGACGTCACTGGACAAAGCGCTCAGAGAGGTCTCCTCTACTGTAGCTAGGGCAACACTGCTTTCAGGAGGATCTTGGCCCTCACTCCTAAGGTAGGATCCAATTTCAAGCGGGTACTTTGGGGATACCCCACATTTTTTATCTTCATACCTCTCTTTATATTTCTTGAATTTGAATACCTTCAATGTATGTTGACAATCGGTAGCCTCTTGCTCGCGCGCTTCTGCCTCTTTTTGGGCAATCAGTGCCCGACTCAAGTCATCATTGAGTCACTCTTTCGCCTCCTCGAAAGCGTCTAGCTTCGACCTCGGGACAGCTTCTGCTCCCTCTGCATGCTATCATATCTCCTCAAGTTCTTGCTGAGCCTCTAGCAGTGCACTCTTTTTATTGCAGCTCAGAGTCTCTCTTCAGCATCTCCAACCCCTTCTTCTCTATCTCCCCCTTAAGCTGCACCAGCTCCTCCCTCGACTCGAGCGAGCCACCTCTCATGATCCAAATCTACTTTGAGCCTACTAATCTCCTCATTCACCGTCTTCCCCGCAGCACTGAGCTCCTCCATCCCTCAGTATAAATCTACAACTTCGTCCTCCCTCACCTTCAGGGCATCCTGGTGGTCATTCAGCAGCTCTGAGAGGAGCATCGCGTTCTGAAGAGGAATCCAAAGTTAAACGACACGCAAACAAATAACTCCAAACAAAGTCATCAGATTACTTACCCTGAAAAACTCGTTCTTCAAATCTCACCTCCACTCCTTCAAGGGCAGGGCCTTGAGTTCCTCAAGCCCCCGAGAAAGTTATTATACCCGAGGGCCACCTCGACATCCTCCCTCCGGAAGAACAATCCTCATTCCAGATCTGCAACGGTCTGTCTCGAAGATAGCTTTTGTGACTGTGTGACAGTCCCCGAGGAGCCAACACCGCTGCTACCCTTGCGCCCTCTACAGCTTGAGGATGCTCAACAACGTCCACCCTCTCAAGTCTGTGCGAAGACTGAAGCCCATTATTGTCCAAAGTAGGGAATGTTGTTGTCTCAATCCCACCCTCAGGGAGAAACTCAACAGTAGAAGGCCCAGCGGGCATCAACAGGGCCGTATCCATAACCTTTGTAGTAGTCTCGATGACGGGCAAAGCCCCTCGAGCACCATCCATGTGGTCAGAAGATTCAACCCGAGCCTTCTCAGCCATAGAGGACTGCTCCGCGACAGTGGAAAGAGGAGAGGTCGTGGCTTCTAGTAAGTCCGTCATCCCCTCATCGTCAGACTCATCGAACCGGAGCGGGCACTTCTTCTGCAAGAGGAAAGCAAGCGTCAAGAAACAACCCTTACTAATAGAAAACTAAAGAAAGCAAGAATCTACCTTGAGGCGTGGAAGACGCGAAGACTGAGCAAGAGCCCTCTTAACTTTGGCGGGAACCATCCGCCACTAGACCATCGACTTTCCAAGATCGACAGATGAGGATTTTCTCCCTGGCAGGTTCCTCAGGCTCAGAGGCAGGCTGGGTTTTACCCGAGACTGGCACCCTCAGGATGGCTGGGGGTTCTGAAGGCTTGTTCGGGTCTACCAACCAAATCCAGTTGCGGTTATTATAGTTTAAGGCTGTCAAGCTCCTCAACTTCGCCTCAACTTCAGTGGTGGGCAAAGTCCCCTCATGAGCGCCGAAGTCTAAATTCCAGGCGACCGAATGGCCCTGCACTCATCTTTCGATTCAGCCTCCCATGGACCGGTCTCCCGACCACAGTATCTCGCATACCATTGTTGTTGTTAACCATATTGACAATAATCTTTCCAACCCTGCTCTAAGGGGCAAAATAGCGCACACCTTGAGTGGTCTTTCTTAGCGAGTATGCGGTGCTTAAGACCTCGCATCGACATGCCTTGGGAGCATAAAAATCACAGAGGGCCTCGACCTCGCGCAGATATGCCTTAAGTGGTCTTCCTTAGCGAGTACTGTACGCCAGGTCACCACTGATAACTGAGAGGGGCGATCCTGTAGAAAATCAGAACGCTGCGGATGAACCTCGTCATCGACATCCTTAACCCCAATGCCAGAACCTGGGGATATATATATATATACACCCTGTTTATTAGGCGGCGCTAAAGAAACATCAGCACCGTGGGGGAAAAACTCAATTTTTATCTCCAGATTCAAACGAAAGCCATAGCAGGCCAAATATTATCCACCGCCTTCTGATCGCGGAGCTTGAAAGTTTTTGTATAGAAGTCCATTCGATCCTGATACGATGGGAAGCTCTCTTCCCCTTCTCCTTCACCACGGCCTTTCTTTTGCCCGCGTCGCTGACCGTATCAGATTTCTCTCCCTTCTTCATTGTAACAGAAATAAGAAAACGGATGGGATCTGAGAACCAGAAGATCAGAAGACGGTAGGAAAGAAGAAGATGCAGAGATTTGGAAAATGACCAAGGCCCCAGAGTGTTGCCTTCCTAAACCTAGGGGAATGAACCGTCTCTCAATCAGAGCCTTACACATATTATGACGGATCAGATCAAAACTATTACTCCAAATACGCGGTGCCCACCTTGAACGCCGCGTTCAATAAAAGTGATGATAACTTGATCGATGCTGCGACGAATGTGACGCACATTTAAGGCTCTGCCAGCCTGTAGAGCATGCACACCACTACAAGAGAAAATCTGAAGTGACAACAGGTAATTAGAGTTCAGATCCAAAATATACTTCTCTATCTGCATGCTTCTCTCTATCAGAATTCCTCCCGGGAACCTAATGCCCCGAGGGAGAGTTCCCGACCTCTTCTGGGGCATCTGTAGTGGTCAACTTTAGACCTCTTCGAGTCACAACACGTGTTCTCCAGCACCAAACATGCAAGCAACATGTGGGCTGCTTTCAGAACCTCCAAGCGGGAATTCTCGATCGAGTCAAACTCCGAGCGGCTCATGTGGATAGGATGAGGAGATAAAATCAGTTGTGCGAATCCTTATCTCTAAGTAAAATCCCCATTTGAATTTGGCAGTTACAGTTCGAGGACAGATCAGCTGCATCTACAACTGGACGAGGACTATTAGATAAAGAGAATTCTCACCCAACCAATTCGAATTCAGTTGTTTAGTTGTAACCGCCTCTTGCTAAGCGATTAAGTGTTTGAATTATTTTATCCAACCGATACAATCTGAATAAATGGGATACCCCTTCCAATGTAGAAGAGGGTCGATCTCAGAATCCCTAGCCGACTAGAGAACACCATTGTAATCACCATCGTGATAGTGGATTCTCTCTATCTCTCTCTCTCTCTCTCTCTCTCTCTCTCCCCCCTCTCTCCGTGATTTTCTCCCATTCGGGTTTTCACGTAATTTTTCGTGTTTGCGTTGCCTTTTTTGAGATTTCCTCTGACCTGGTTTTATAATTTGGTGCGTGAATAATTCCTTAGGAAATTGCCCACAACATCCACCAACCTAAAATATAATAAATACAGTGGTTGTCAAATGTGCAAATGTTCAGATTATCAGTGTGCAAAAAAATAATAATTACCTGGTTCAGAATTGTAGCAGTTGTTGTAAACTCCTCTTTTTTTATTTATCCCCAATTGATCCAGCAGCCTAAACGAATAGAATTATGCAATAATAAGAAAGCGTGAAAAGGATTTAATTGTTCATGTGAAATATGATGTGTGTTACCTGATTAAAAGTCAACGTAAAATCTTCATTTTCCCTCCCAATTGTAATTCCATGACTTTCTCCATTAGGAATTACACAATCCAGGTAAGTTCATCTTCTGCTTGTGACATTAAATCTTGATGCCAAGTTCTTTCTCTTGAAGCCTCCTCTCCCTCTTGAGTTGCCTACATCTATTCAGCTTCCTCTCTCTTTTGAACTACCTTCACCTCTTCCGGAAGTACTTCATCTCTCTCTTGTATTTTCCCTGCCTCTGTCTCCTCTAGAACTTGGATTAGCTGCTATCTCGACATTGGTTGTTGGTCCAACATGTGGACTTGTCTCATTTGGTATATCTGCAGATGCTCTCCTTTGATATTCATTTGCATGACTTGTCTTCTGTTTCTTTTTTGGCCTTCCTCCTTTATTTTCACTTGGGTTCACAGGTTTGGGAACATGTGAATTCTTACATGTTCTTGCATCGTTTTCAATTTCTTGACAATTTGAACAGTTTATAAGTGTGCATGTCTTACTAATACAACTTCTGTTTTTGGGCTCATCAGGTCTTTTCTTCCTTTTCTTCTTTGGTCTACTACACCTCTCTTGTCATCTGGTGGATATATATGAATGCACTGGACTTTCTCCAAGTTGAGGAGTTTGGTATTGGAAGCATAATACCCTCGTATGTCACTTTACACTTGTCTGTACGATAAAACTCATGTACATAAAACTCTATATCCTCCTCATCTCTCTGATGCAAGCAACATATTTACAAGGGATACCAGTCAGGTTCCACTCATTACAGTCACATTTTCTCTTCTCCAAATTAAGAACAAAGTTTTTTTTCCTTTCTCTTACACTTTAAAATTCTCATCACCAGCAAAAAAACAATGCAGTCTCTTGAGTTCTCTATTTGTTTCTTAAGATTTTCTTGGATCTTTGGACATAGCAAAACTTGCCTCGTGTCACCATGCTTGGCTACATGCTTATACATGAATTCTCTTAAAAAATTAAGATTCTCAAATAGTGTCCATGTCACCCAAAAAATTCCAGCCATGCACTCATTTCAAATTCAAAAAAAAGAGAAAACTTAAAAAATAAAAAACATTGAAAACAGTGATGAGGGCAAAAAAAAAAGCTAACCTTTATAGCTTTTAACTCCTTCACTTTGATCCTCCTCTAATTCACTCTCCTTCACTCCTGCAAAAACAATCAGAATAAATGTTACAAACCCTAAATCTCTCCTCTCAGTTTGCGAACAAACCAAAAAACTCACAATGCGCCTCGTGAGTTATCTTGTTCGATTGCGGTTTCCGGCACAAGCCCTCCACAATCACCGCCGGCAACTGATTTCGACCAATTTAATCGATCTTCGATTTTTGGGGGAAAAAACCCAACCAGTTGGGTGGGTGGGTGAGTGGGAGGGTTTTGAGGAAAAAATAGTCTCACGTTTTGCTTTCTTTTTGTGAGGGGAGGAGCAGTAATATAACTTTATTCACGTCGTTAACGACGTTTTGGTGTAAAATAAGAAACAGATAGTTCAAGGGGGTAAAGTGAGATTTTAAAAGTTGAGGGGGTATTTTGATAAAACGTGAAAGTTAAAGGAGGTATTAAGAAAATAAGCCTTAATTAAATTTCAAAAGAGATTTTTTAAAAAAAATTACCTTTTATTTTGTTTTATCAAAACCGACTGAAGGGAGGTTTTCTCTCATGACTCATCTAGAAACTTTGTGCGTCCTTCTGTCCGCCCATCTTCATCCGCGCACGAGAAAGAGCAACATCGACCTCTCCTTCTTTTTTTTCTCTCAGCTCCCCCTCCTTCTTCTTCCTTCTTCTTTCTTTTCCTTTCTCCTCCTGATTGATCGGTTGGTTTCCTACTGACAGCGGCATACTAGTCAAAACCGATCGAAGGGAGATTTTCTCCCGTCACTCATTTAGAAACTTTGTCTGTCCGTCCGTCTATCCATTTTCATCCGCAAGATAGAGCAACATTGACCCCCTTCTTCTTCTTCCTCTTTCAGCTCTCCCATCTTTCTTCCTCTCCCCTCCTCCTCCTGACTAATTGGTCGGTTTTCTACCAATAATGGTGGTACACTAGTTTTATTTTATTTTATTTTTATCAAATCGAGCGAGTGAGGTTTCTTTCGTGACTCCTTAGACTTTGTCTGTCCGTCTGTCCTCTAAAGAGAGAGTCAAAGAAGGCCAGAGAGAGCCACATTCCCCCTCTTCCCGCAGCCCTTCCCTCTCCCAGAGACCCTCCCCCTCTTCCCCCTTTCTCATCTCTCCTCTCCCATCTCCCCCCCTCCTTCCTCTCCTCCTCTTCCCTCTCTTCTCTTTGACACTCAGTTTTACCGTCAAGCGGTAATCTAGTTTTATTTTATTTTTTTATTTATTCATCAAAACTAATCGAAAAGAGATTTTCTCCGATAATTCCTATAGAAATTTTATCCATCTGCTTGTCCATCCCCCTTCATATGCGATTGTAACGCCGATTCTCTCCGTCTTGTTCTTCTCTCAGCTCTTTATTCTTCTTTCTTTCCCTTTTTTTTCTTTTCATTTGATCGATATCTCAACAACAACGGGCGGCCGCGTGCTAGTATCCATATCCAGCAGTGGTCCCTACGAGTCCTCTCCGTTCTTCCACCCCTTCCCGAACACTCCACATCAGCGTCGCTTTCCCCTCCCTCCGAAGAAGCCCCTAGAAATCCCACCTCCCCCTATAAATTCCTATTCTGCCCCTCCCGCTGTTCCCTAATTCCTACAACGTCACCGCCGGAATCCGCCATGGCTGCCGCTTGCTCCACCGCGCAGTACTTACGGTTCCTCGCCCCGCCGCCGAAGACCGCGAAGAGGGGGGCTTTTTTCGCCTCGCTTCCAGTTTCGGTGGCGCCTAAGGAGTTGAAGTCGTTTAAATCCCTAAAGGCGCCCAGGGGGTCGGAAGCCCTAGGGCGAAGCGACGCCTTCTCGTCGAAGAGGCGGTCGAGGTCGATTGGGGTCAGATGCCAAGCGTCCAGTGATGGAAGGGTAATCTCATTTTCTTTTTGTTTTTTGAATTTGATGATGGGATTGAGTTATGGGAATTATTTCTGTTGTCACTGAAAAAAGTTTCAAACTTGGAGTAATCTTGATATGATGTGTTTAACATTACGTGATGGAAAAATTATATGCATTCGGACCAAGTGGTCCATAGAACATTCTTTTATGAAACAATTTCTTTTGTATATTCGATATGTGTTTGAAGATTGCATCTTTTTCTGCGATGTAGGGGAATTAGGAGAAAGTGCAGAAAATGCGAAGAAACATAAATATGTAGTTTTCTATTGTTCATGGCAGAGAATTTTTGCCTTAAAGTTTTTTCATCTATATAAAGCAGTAACTGTGCGAAATTGCAAGTATGTTAAAATAAGGACAAATTGTGTTCTCTACAAGACTATGTTGCTTGGATATGGACATGGTGTTAGTGTTAGGCACTGGCACGGGGCTCAGATCCCCCGAGCCCCCCAAAACATTGGATTGGTGAGATGGAGTTGTACTCACACGCACATACATCACTTTTATCCACCAAAGAGTTTTATGAAACATCTAATAGTTTTGATGCTAATGAAAATTCCTCCACATTTAATTAAGTGGTCAAAGTTTTTCCCTGTCTAGTATCTGGAGCCACATGTTATATGCTCAGATGCATTTAATTTTTTAGAAGTGTTACCCGGGGTGAAGAATATTGTGAATAATAATAAGTGCACTACTGATAAAATACCCATGAAAGTAGATGAACAAAAACATTAGATTTCTTAGCATTTTTCTTATAAGATTCGTTGATTATTATGAATTTTAAGGACGTCTTATGTTGAAGAACCTCAGAGAATCAGTTAAGGAATCGATGTTACTACCACCATAAGCATCTGATCCTTATTTCTCAGCTATAGAAGAATCCAGGTAATGTCAACTATATGCTAATAGATATAGCATACTTAACCAAAAGAATATTTGTGGGTTTTGTTAGATATAATTGGTGATCATGGTTAGAGATTAACAGGATGGGTAACTGAGATAAGGGAGGAGGGTATTGAGATTCCTAACACTTGGAAGATTTACTTTTAAGTCAAAGAATGAATAATCATGTTGGAAATTCTAGGTAGTTCTCAATCTTTAATCTACTCATGGTTCCTAGGCTTTGGTTTCATTTGAATAATAAATAAAATTACTTGTGGATGAACTAATTAATTTTTTTTTATAATGTATGCTCATGTGAATTTATTTACTTGTAAAATAAATACATGGTAGGAGGGTTACCTCTAACAGTGCCAATGAGAAGGAAGTTATATTTTCTGTCACCACTCACATGATTCTGGCCCTAGGCGCAAATGTCTTATGCATTCGAGTGAGATACCATAAGGAAGACTTTCGAAGACAATCCTTTAATGACAAAAGCTGCATGAGGAATCAGCTCAAGACTATCATGAGTCTCGACTCGACTTCTTTCCCTTTTTTCTATGATTCCACCTCAGCTCAAGACTACGCGACTTTCTTGACTCTTGACTTCTTTCCCTTTTTCCTATGACCTCACCTATTTCATGGCAACCCCTTATCCCTTTACTAACACAACAATGGGATATTTGCTAACAGGACAAGTTCTCTTAGATTCTTAACAAGCCGAATTCAAATATAATAATTCAATTCTGCAAGCTTGCCATTATGCTTTAGTTATACCCGTTGAGCCATAGTATTAGTAAAAAGCTTTTACAATGGTCACTTAGTTACCCCTCCAGAGTCTAAGCTAACTTAACCACTTGTCATTAACAATATCTAACATTAGTTTTAACCTCCTTGCGCTGTAGAAGCTTTTCAAGCGGAAACTTTTTTCGTTATGATATGATCTCATCTTTGGAGTTGTAGCTAGCTTAGCCTTAAGCAAAAAATGTGATGCTTAAGCATGGATACCTTATAAAATTAATTAGAATGGATGTTATCACTTATCATCATAAAAGAAGAATGATGAGGACATCTCTTCAGGACTGCGATTCTACACCAGGAGGTGTCGCACTCTTTCAGTTTGGTTCGATTAGGGTTGGGGAATTCAAGCTACATGAGGCTGTTCGTTTTAGTTCTATTTTCTTTTTATTGTAATTTTTATTTATTTGGTAGTTTCTTTTAGTCCCATATCGGTTGTAATGGGATATCTCCGTTGATGTAGGCCTATTTAAGGCCAAGACTGGTATTGTTATTTGCAGTTTTGAAATGAATAAAATTTACTTTTAAAGCTTTTATGCCTGTATGCTTTGGGTGAGAAACCCTAAGGAGAGAATCCCACTTGGTTCCCATCATATTGGTATAAGAGCTCTCATCCTGAATTCTTCCAAAAACACAACACAATCAAATCTCCTCCACTATATATAAATACAAAACCCTAAATCTCCCTTTTTCTCCCCTACCCACGAGCGCGCCGCCATCTCTTTCTCTCCATCCAATACACAAACTGGAGCATTTTTTTCTCTCCTCTCAAAATTGACTCCAGCAAGCAGATCTAACCCCCTCCTTAAAATCAACCTCACACCACCACATCCGTCTCCTATTCCTCTAATCGCATCGATGAAATCGAACGGATCTCGTTGCGAGATCTCGTGCTCACCCTCGCGTCGCTCACTAGACCTCACGCTGCCACCACGATCGTATCTTGTGATCCGACGACTCTTGCAAGATCCCCTCCTCTCCCAGATCTTGTGCGATCCCTTCATAGTTCCACATCAATCTAACCTCTGTCAACGAAGTCGACTAGGTCTAGACGACGCCGTCATCTCAACGACGTCGACCAGAGCCAAACAACGCCATCACCCCTTCTCTGACATCCCCGCCATCTCTGAGATCTTCTTTTTGAAGTCTCTTCGGTGTCAATATCTCCATTGACGCTCTAGATTGGGATCCCAGTGACTTCGAGATCTCCAGCCGAAGATACGAACCTCCGACAGGGAGAATCCTCCTCCGACGACCCTGCTGTCGACTTCTGCCACGGCTTCCTCCCCTGACATCGAAAGAGCTCACGTCTCCCGCCTCCTTTCCTTTGCTCGAGTGTTCACCTTTGAAACCCTAGAGGTGAGAGGCGACGAATGGTATTTATGTTGCAACATTGGTTCGATCTGGTGAATGATCATTTAGGCAGGAGCAAGAGCCACTTTGATTCAATTTACTCTCCAACTCACCCGATTGAGTAGTTGATCAAGATTATTCTATCAGTTAATCCTTTTCCCAGTTGCTAAGAGGAGGAGAACAACTCAACAACATCACGCACCAAGGAGATCATCAACAAAGGTTAGGTGGAAATCAGGTATCTAGGTAATCAGTAATCAAGTATAAATTTCTTTGAACTGAAATTTTGAATACCACTTTGATTCTGTCATCATACTTTCATCGATTATCTGCCATCCATAAATAGTGGGTGAAAATATTAGAATATGGGATTTTGTGTTACCTACTGCTGAGTTTGCATACAACAGTTCTATATATAGAACCATAGCATTTGAAGTAGCCTATGGTTATCAACCTAGGCAACCTATAGACTTAAATCCCATGACACCCCATCATACGAGAATGTCTAAGTCAGGTGTATTATTTGCATCGCATATTCATGACTTGCATAAGGAGATTAGCAATCAAATTCAGAAAAATAATGCAAACTATAAAGCTTATGCAGATTTACACAGAAAAGCACATGAGTTTAACGTAGGAGACTACGTGATGGTTCGGATTCGACCGGAACGGTATCCTCCTGGTATCGTGAAGAAATTGCATGCACGTAGTGCGGGATCATTCAAAATTTTGAAGAAAATTAATTCAAATGCATATGTAGTAGATCTCCCACCGGATTTTGACATTAGTCTCTCTTTTAATATTGAAAATCTGATTGCTTATAAAGGGCCTAATTTTCTCCTGATAATCCTTTATTGGATGAGCCTTCCCATGAGCCAATTCCTGAGAGACCCTTATTACCTTCAGTTCCCCAAATACATCCCACCCATATTGCAGAACAAATTGATGAAATTATTGATGATCAGATTGTCTCTACTAGAGATGATGGTTACCACAGATTTTTGGTTCGTTGGAAAGGACTAACGTGATTCTGATAACACTTGGATTAAACGAGAGGAATTTTAACGGTTGGATCCTGATCGTCTGGAGCATTATGAGAGCCGAAGAGGTTCACATTCGACAGAGTCGAGTTTTCCCCAACCCAGGGGGAATGATGGGGACATCTTTCCAGGATTGCGATTCTACACCAAGAGGCGTCGTCGCACTCTTTCAGTTTGGTTAAATTAGGGCTGGGGAATTTAAGCTACATTAGGCTGTTCGTTTTAGTTCTTTTTCCTTTTATTGTAATTTTTATTTATTTATTTGGTAGTTTCTTTTAGTCCCATATCGGTTGTAATGGGATATCTCCATTGATGTAGGCCTATTTAAGACCAAGACTGGTATTATTTGCAATTTTAGAATGAATAAAATTTGCTTTTAAGCTTTCGGTGATAAACCCTAGGGAGAGAATCCCGCCTGATTCCCCATCAAAGAGACTTTCCGAGAATGCTTGCTTGCTACGAGATCAGTCAGGATGATGTTTCTGCAACATATAGAAATTTAGGGCAGGTCAATGATAGCTTTGGCCTATCTTTTGTTCTAACACTTCTAATTTTGTAGTTAAGCTCTCAAACCTTCCTTATGAAATTAACGGTAATTTTAAGTATGGCATTTGAATGAATATAACTCTCTTTTAAGTTTCTTATGCTGTTAGCAGCATTATCACCATAATCAATTATGATTATTTTTATTATCATTTCTATTCCTTCTCTGCTCATATGTAACAAAGATTGAAGAATGGGCTATGGAGAGGAAGTGCTAGATTAGAGCCAGAGTAGACAAGTGATGCCCCGGAATGAGGCTTTAAGCAAGGATGTTATAGTTGGTAAATTACAAAGTAGATGATCATTTGTAGTACTGAAAGAAAGGAGTCAAGTTGTTGAGACCAGTGCTCTGCTCTGGAACAAAGACTTGTTTTGTTGTTGTTTCATTTCTTCTTATGTTTGGTAGTCCTTGTATATTTGCCAATTTTGAGGTTTTACAGATATTTGCAACGTAAATCCACTGAGCATTCATCATCTTCATTTGTCTTTATTTCCATTTCAGATCACCCAACAAGAATTTACTGAGATGGCTTGGCAAGCAATTGTTTCATCGCCTGAAGTTGCAAAAGAGTGCAAGAATCATGTTGTTGAGACAGAGCATCTAATGAAGGCATTACTAGAGCAAAAGAATGGGCTTGCACGTCGCATCTTCTCCAAGGCAGGAATTGACAATACTCAGCTTCTTGAAGCGACAGAGAGGTTCATCCAGAGGCAGCCAAAGGTAAGTTGAAGCTTAGTTCTTTGGGGCATTAAAATTTCTACTCCTAGAATCGGTTGTCTCTGGATGTTTTAGGGAAATCTGGGTCTCATTTGCTTTTCCCCCTTGCCATTACTGTTAAGAATATGATGCTATCCAAATAGGTAACAGTTTACCTTTTCTTAAATGAGAGTTGAATTTGGATTAGTGACACTATTTCTTCATTGATATACTTTTTTGTCTCTCTTTAATTTGTTAAGCACAATGCACAATCTTCATAAAGACAAATTGTTTGTTCTTGATGTCTCGTGACCAAGACATGATATGTGAACATCATCATTGCCATTCAAGCCTTTTTTATAATGCGTGGTTTAGCTATGTCAGGGCTCTCCAGAAATTCATAAAAGAAAATGACTGCCTGCTGTGAACATGATATCAATCCTCTGCATTTCTGACTTGGTGTTGCAGTCCTTGGTAAGGAAACTATGGGACAGGAGATAGCTTGCCATAGAACCTATGCTTGATACACATACCTGTTACTTTTATTTGCTCTTCTTTGTGAGTGTATTTGCTCTGTGAATGGCAGTGCTAGTAAAATATCTTTTTAACTTAAAGATGAATGTGGAGATTGTCTTAATACATATTGTTTGAGTTTCTAGATTTTGTTTTTATTCCTAAGGGTTTACAATGTGCAATTTTCTCCTGCTGCTTTGTTATCTGCTGTTGTTGATTTTCTTACTTAATTTTCAGTACATAACTTGTTAATTTATTAATCAAGACAATAAAATTCACATGACATCAATCAGAACCTAGTTATCAATAATTACATCTAAATGAAATTTCAACCAAGATCCCTTCCATTACCTTACTATCAAAAATCGACTGACTGTTGGGTTTCATTCAACCATTTCAGGTTCTGGGAGGCAAAAGCCACTGTTGTTTGTTTTGTTTGTACTCATTTCCTCTTGTTTGTTTTTTTTCCCCCCTATGTCCAACCATTCAGGTTCTGGGAGGCGATTCAGCTGGTTCTATTCTAGGACGAGACTTGGAAGCATTGTTTCAGAGGGCTAGGGATTATAAGAAAGAGTATGGTGACTCCTTTGTGTCAGTTGAACACCTGGTGCTTGGTTTTGCTGATGATCACCGATTCGGGAAACAACTATTCAAGGACTTTCAAATTTCTCATAATGCTCTAAAATCTGCCATACAAGCTATAAGAGGGAAGCAAACCGTTATTGACCAAGGTACAATGTATTTCATTTGTTTGTCAATGAGCATTGCTGTAGTGTGACTTTCAGATTTGATTACTTTAGTGTTTTTTCTGTTCTTCATGCCACATATGTTTACAAGTTTCTAGAACCTTTTCTTCGCCCTTGACATCAATGCATTTTAATTTTACCACTTACAAGTTGCATTTCCAGGCGCATAGACATTTTTTCCTGCATGTAGTTTTTTTTGGGCTTAAAAACTAATTAATATGATTGGTTATCATTTTATCTTGGAACACATTTTGTCATTGTTGTGGAATTCCATTTTTGAGCAAATTCTCTTTTGTATTTGGAGGTCAATGTAGCACATGATAAAGCTAGTACATTATGTTTTATGCCGTGAAAGTGAAATAATCTTGTAAATAATGATAGTTTAAGATCATTTGTACAGAAGTTAATTTTTTTATTGGAAATAATAGCTTAATTAAATCTCTCATCTTTTCCATATAACTAGCTATTGTTTCATATTAGAACATAGTTTGTTTTTGTTATTGCTGCTGAATTCCATTTTGCATTTTCTATGTTCTATTTGGAGGCCAACACATTACGTAGAAAGCTAGTTCACTATGTTTTTACATGTTATGAACTAAGTAGTGAAAGATAAATCCTCTAAAAAAAGCAGTGAAAGATAAAGAAAATCCATAAAGAAGTTTTTTTAAAGGTTTTTTTTTTTACTGCAGCCATACTGGCTTATCATTTTTCCCCCTTCTTGTAGTCCCCAAGTCCAGGGTAACTTTAGCTGCTTCATGGTTGTGACTTCAAAATGAAGAGAGAAATTAATTTCCGTGCTCCTGAACTGCTAAGTGCTTCTCTTGTAACTGTAAGTTGTTAGTCAAGATATCTTGGACCAACTCAAAGGGTATGTCTTGTTGGCATTTGTTGTGAAATTTGGTCAATCTTCCCATAGAACATTATCCTATGTACTTTGATCCCATTTTGATGTGAAAAGGCATAGATTAGGCGCACTGGCTTAAGCATCATATATCTATTTACAGTTTAACAATAGAAATTGGGGGAGACCAGGGAAATATTTAGCTATCTAATTCTCAATATTCTGAGCCCAAAGAAGTAATACTAGGTTTGCAGTGCAAAAGATTTGGTCAATCTTCCTATAGTTGGACCCATTTGATGTGAAAAGGCATAGATGATGATGGTGAGATGCACTGGGTTACACATAGTACATCTGTTAACAGTTAAATAATAGAAATAGGAGAGACTAGGAAAATATTTGGTTATCTAATTCTCTGAACCTTTATTTCAAAGAAGTTGCATTAAATTTATAATGCAAATTGGTCTACGTTAACCACAAGAAGGCATTGGTTAAAAGATAGGCTTATCATCAGTTACAAAGTCTATTTCTATTTTTAAGAAACATGCTTGAGATGAACAGAGAGTATCCGAGCAAAGGATGCTTGAGGCTAGGGACTGAGGAGTAATATTTTATGTGTGAGCAAGAGATTTGTTGGATTTTGAAGTTTACACTAATAGATAAAATGAGGAGATCATTACGATTTGAGAGATCTAAAAGCATTAGAGATAGCAACCTATGCAGTAGAACCTGTGATGATCGAAGGAGGTAGACTTTGTGTTATTGTACCTTATGTTCTTTGAATTCCATCCAAAGGCCCATGCATTATATTTTTCTCTAACTCCTTAGTCATCCCCTGGACCATTTTAGTTAGTCGATTAAGATTAAAAAAGCTTAAAAAAAGCCTAGGGTTTCCTGGGATTTTAAATGGTTCAGAATAGCATTGAAAGGAGGATCTTAGGAGTATGGAAAGGGGGGAGTTCATCCTGGAAGCAGAATAACTACTAAAACTTTACGAAACTGTCACAAAGGTTTATGTACAAATAACCGGCAACCATTTATGGGTTATATATCCGAAGACACAAAAAAACGAAAGGATTTTGAGTACCATTAGGAATTCAAAATAATTACGCAGAGGGGCCATTGAGCAGCTCGAACAAGCCCTTTTGGGTCATCACATCATGTATCCATGATTGATGTGATGATATTGACACTAATGAAAGGTGTTTTATTTTCTCAAATTATAAAAAATGGAGTTAAAAAATAAACTGTGGTTAGTTAGCTTTGTTAGTTTAGCTTATATGCAGTTGTTTATTGATTAGATTTGTTAGTTACTCTTCTGAGGGTCTTATTATTCTTATTCATTTCAAACCTATAAAAGGGTTATGATATGAGAGTTGCAATTAGTTTTTGATGAATATGGAATGGCTAGTGGGATTTTTCGCCACAGACAATTAGATGCTCCCGATTGATCCTGCTAAAAACATGAAAAAGGAAGAATTAGGTTAGAAGTACCAGTGTGGTGCCGGTCGAAGACTATCAGGCGTTAGAATAAATGTCCTTATTTGAGAAAAGCAGAGAATACCTGTGTGGTGTTTTCCGTGGTAATCAGAAGGGAACCCTTTCATAATCGAGATTGAAGTGTGTGTGTGGAGTTGTAATTGAGCGCGCGAAAATTTCAGAGCTCCATAACTGCATGATTTGCACATTGTGATTCTCATAATCGCCCAGACCACGCTACTTGATTGTTGGGATCGTTACGCAGAGATATCCATCACTATTTATAACAACCCGCATTGAAGTAGGAGCGTTGTAATGTTTTGAACGTGGGGATGATTTGACAGCATACCTGAATTCGTGAATCGCGGGGATTGTACCGCTAAGCTGTAACCAGCAATAGTTTTTGCGGAGGGTCTTTGTTTCAAAGGCTGGGGCCTCTGTTTAGCGGAATAGCTTTGCCCGAGTTGAGCATCTGGAGGGATGGTCTCGGGTTGATGTGATCGCGCGGATCCGTGCAGGTCACTGTGGATGAATGTGGGCTCGGGGTAGAACCCGAAGCTTTCTTCTTAGGCCTATATTGGGCCTGCTGGCACATTGACTTCGTTGGTCGCTTGGAACGCTTTTGACGTAGCGAGACATGTCATGAACTTGATGAGGGTCGAAACCCGACCTACGGATGCCCCCGCTTCTCCCCTTTTCGGAGTCTTCAATTAAGGTGGGGGAGGTGTAACTGATTAGATCATTCGATTCAGGGATAGATTTGTCCGTTTGATGGTTAGAGAAAAACAACCAACATATCTCTTCGTATTTTGCATGCTTAGTGCTACTTTGGATCTATATGACCAGCTGTCAAATCTCGTACCTAGTCAGCGTGCACAGTGGAGAGAGAACCGTCGTTTGGACTGCTAGCTCCTATAGGGATATGCAACAGTTTGATCTAAATCGTGGGGATGCCGCAACGCTTCGATTCGAACCTTGGGTCATTATTACGATGACGTCGTTTTCCAGCGTATAAGTTGGGGAAATTTGGGAGGCTTTTTTTTTAAAACCCTAACTCTGAAATTGCCCCAGATTCCCTCTCTGCTTTGCCCCCAAATATGCGAATTAGTCCTTCGCCTTCCAATTCTCTCATGAATGGATCAAGGAGATGGCTAGCCAAAGGAAAGTTGTTGCTGTTGACGAAAAGAGAAAGAGGTTTCGCTTCAGAACGAGAGGCGATGAACTTTGACCCTTCGCCGACCGTCTTTCATAGCCAAAAGGAAGTGATCGGGTATCTAGGAGGTACCTAGTGAAGTAGTGTCATTCTGAGACGAATGTCAGGGTTCCTACTTCTAAGGAGGTGTGTATTTTCATCCTCAGGTGTTGGCTCTGAAGGTGCACCTTCCCTTTATCAATTTTGTTCGCCATGTGCTGGCTTACTATAATGTCGCTCCAACCTAGTTGACACCCGGCGCGTGGCGAATGGTTCTAGCTTTTGAGGTCTTATGTGTGGATTTTTTCCTCTAATTCATACAGTCTTGCGGATTTTGTAACCTGCTATTCGACGTGAAGGCTCTCATATGGGGCTCATTTCTTCATTTTGCGGGGAGATTGACCGAAATTGCTCGTTAACCTTTTAAATAGTGATCATGGGTGGAATTCTACCGTTGTTCGGGTATATGGACCTTGGAAAGCCGCCAAGAAAAGTGACTTTGGTAACGTTCTAAGAGCTTGGGGTACAGGTGTGGTTGCCCAAGGTAACGAGTTGGTTTCAGCAGAATCCGAAAAGCGAGTCAAGGGGTTGTATGGGATCGAGCATGACAGGCACAACTGGAGTTGGCTGTTAGACTTTGATAGGCCTGTCATGCCTCCCCCTGCTCCGAGGGATAAATCCTCTACTAAGGGTGCAGCGGGGTCAACTTTTGGTGTTGTCAGGAGGACTGGCGAAGACGAGGCTCCGCTTGAGGAAAAAGAGTAGTAGGTTTTAGCTGGACTTCCCTAAAGAGGTGACCTTGAGGAAAATGAGGGCGAAGAAGTCGCTTGCTCGGGCCAACTCGCCGAAGAGGAGATCAGAGTCAGATCCCTTAGTACAGGGCCCTTTGGAGTAAGCATTACTTCTGCTTCCGACTTTTCTGTATATTCCTTCATTCATACTCAAAATATGTAGGAGTCTCAGAGTCTGGCTTATGGATCTGACGAGGAGGTGATGAGGAAAAAAACAGAAGTTGATGAAAGGATCTGCTTCGAAGAAGGGGATTAGTCTGAGAAGGTGGCCTTTGATGCTCAACGGGGACAAAAAGGTCAGGTGTCCCCTATGTCCCTGAGCAGCCGGAGGAGCTTCCGACTGAACACTTCTTGGTAGCTCAGTTGGTGCGCCTTCTAATGCCCCTCTCAGTGCTCTGCAAGTGTCTTCGATAAGGGACTTCGCTGTAATATTTCCGATTGATGACCGGCTCTGGTTGCGGATCAGTCGGTGCTATCTCCTAGTCATGGAGAAGACGTTGCTATTGATGAGCGACAGATCATTGGAGGTTCCGCCGTCGGTTCCACTGAGGGGGAACCTTCATCTTCAGGAGCGAAACCGGGACATTCAAGTCTCGACTACTTATTCAGGGTTGCTCTTGAGAAGAGGTGTCAATGTAGTCGTTCTGGGTGAAGGGAACTTCCCGGTCGAACTGGGAGAGATCGAAAAACTTCCTCTGAGGGCGCAGAAGAGGAAGATGAAAAAGGTCATGATGAAGGTATGGTAAATGTGTGTCCATTCTCCATAGATTGCATCATTTGTCAGTGAATTCTTCTCCTGCATGGCGTATCATATGCCTTCGGAGTTTGAATAGCCAGCATGCTATTTTGAAGGTGAAGAGTAAGGCCATTGCCGATTTGGAGGAGAACAACATGTTGGCTCCTGAGAAGCGGGCAATGGATGGAGAACTCTCGGGGCTTTGGCCTTTGAGGCAAATGAGTGAACTGGATCGGCTCTGGAAAAGCTTGAGAAAAGGGACTCTTAGTTGTCTTGAGTTCGCGAGGAGTCGAAGAAGAAAGACTCTGAACTCGAATCGGCCCTGGAGAAGTTGAGGAAGTCTGACTCTGCTCTCTGATCTACCCTCAAAGATAATGAGGCGTTGCTGGAAAAGTGGAGGGGGCGGAATCATCTATCCAGTGTGCCCGTGATGATGATGAGAAGGCTCGCAAGATGGTCGATGATCTGCACTCCGATTTGCAAAAGAGAAGGCTGCTTCTGGGCATAAAGTGGATCAGCTTGAGAGTCGCCTTAAGGAGACAATGGAATGGGCCGCAAAAGACCGAAGTGAGCTGCAAGGCGATGTTGATTTTTTCTAAAGGATCAAATATGTCCAGGGCTACAAGGATCGTGACCAGGGCAAGGGTCCCCAATGTCCTCTCGAGGATGATGAAGAGGAGCCTTTCGAAGATGAGGTGGAGAGGGAAGAATATGAGGATGAAGACGCAAAGGTCGAGAGGAGTAAGAAGCCCAGAACGTTGAGGTGGAGGATTAGGGTAGCAGAATGGCTTAAGCTGATGAGACTTGCAGAGTTTCATCTGAAGTATTGCGGTCCAGGTTGATGATACTGCTGTCATGGCTGAGGGAGCAGAAACTGAACTCGAGGGAGACGCGTCAAGGCAAAAAGAAACTTCTCAAGTCTACACTGTGAGTGAAAAGTGAGGGTTGAGACATATATACACATTTATATACATATACATATACACACACACACACAATATATATATATATATAGAGAGAGAGAGAGAGAAATGTAAATCAGCTGACACAGGAGGCAAATTCGTCCTATGTCGCACTCAAAAATCATATTTCCCGAATGAATTTTCAAGATCCGACCGTACATTATCATCTTCATATTCTAAGATATACACATATAAAAAATCAAGTGATTTGAAATTCGTTTACTCATATTGATCTAAACGTTCTATTTTGTTCTATTGTTAAAAAACCGTTAATGTTTGAACTCAAAAAAATGTAGTAAACAAACTTCAAATCACTTGATTTTTTATATGTATATATCATAGAATATGAAGATGATAATGTGCGGTCGGATCTTGAAAATTCATTCGGGAAATATGATTTTCGAGTGCGACATAGGAGGAGTTGCCTCCTGTGTCAGCTGATTTACATTTCTCTCATATATATATATATATATATATATATATATATATAGAGAGAGAGAGAGAGAGAGAGATAGACTTGTATCCTTTCAAAAGGATTTGATCCCGGATCCTTCCCACTCAAAATCAACCCTCCAACATTCGAATACAAGATCCACTCCGTTGAAGTTGATCTATACTATTTCAAGTATCTATAAACCAAAAATCAAGTGTTTTAAATACTTTTTGCCCATCCATCAAGCGACGCAAAATGGACGGCCGAAAGTAGTGAGTTGGTTAGATCTATGTCTTTAGACATACAAATTCTCGATCCGGCCATTTCATTATGATCTAAACATTTAAAAATCACTATAAACTAATTTTTGTTAGATTTCAAATGTTCTACACTGTTAAACTAACCAACTCACTATTTAGGCCGTCCGTTTTTTCCCTACTTGATGGATGGGCAAAAAGTATTTAAAACACTTGATTTTTAGTTTATAGATACTTGAAATAGTATAGATCAACTTCAACGGAGTGGATCTTGTATTCGAATGTTGGAGGGTTGAATTTGAGTGGGAAGGATCCGGGATCAAATCCTTTTGAAAGGATACAAGTCTATCTCTCTCTCTCTATATATATATATATATATATATATATATATATATATATATATATATATACTTGTGTCATTCCGGAGGGATTCGAGCCCGAATCCTTTCCACTCAAATACAACCCTACGACATTTAAGATCCATTTCGTTGAAGTTGATCTATATTATTTCAAGTATTTATAAACCAAAAATCAAGTATTTTAAATGCTGTTTGCCCATGCATCAAGCGGCGCAAAGTGAACCGCCGAAAGTAGTGAGTTGCTTAGATCTGTCTTTAGACATGCAAATTCTCGACCCGGCCATTTGATCATAATTTAAACATTTAAAAACTCCTACAAACCAATTTTTGTTAGGTATCAAATGTTTTACACCTTAAACTAACCAACTCACTATTTAGGCCAGCCGTTTTTCCCTTGATGCATGGGGAAAAGTATTTAAAATACTTGATTTTTGATTTATAAATATTTGAAATAATATATATCAACTTCAACGGAATGGATCTTGTATTCGAATGTCGTAGGGTTATATTTGAGTGGGAAGGATTTGGGCTCATGGTTCACTGTCGCGGTCTCGGCCGCCGACTCGGTGGGCACTGAGACGGATCGGTCTCGGCGAATCGGATCGGTATCGGGTGATACGCATAAAACGCTACATAGAAAGCTCAAAATTTTTGAAAAAAACACGACAAATCTTAAAAAATATAGACATCCACATTCATGTATCACATGTCCAAAATATATTACCTAGCATACTAAACATAAAGCGAAAGCATAAATACACGCGTCCTCGATATAAGCATATCAAAATACATGCACAATATAGTAAATTGCACAAACTACATTCATAAATACATGCTAATGTAGTTATTTTCACATTGAATTGCGATGAAGCACAAAATCATCATAATGCCGAGTCGACTGAGTCAACGCTGATTCTCGGCTGAGTCGGTCTCCTCTGAGTTGAGTCGACCGACTCGTGACTCGGACTCGTCTCGGAGCGGGTCGAGACGGATACGACTCGGCCGACTCGTCTCCGACTCGGCCGAGTCTTTGAACTATGTCTGGGCTCGAATCCTTCCGGAATGACACAAGTCTCTCTCTATATGTTTGTACTCTTCGGTTATCAATGGATATTGTTTTGCATTATCTGTTCATTCTTTGAATACACTTTTTCTCATCCTTTTACTGTTGGATTGTTAATTGTAGCCTAATAGATCCGTGAGCGTGGGCAGGGAGATGCCTCCTGAGTTGAGCTGGGACTTGGTCTTCAATGATGATTCTGTGGGACTTTCGAGTTGCCATGAGCGATTTAAAGGAACCTTTGCAAGACCCGGAATTTGTGAGGACTCGCTCAACATATCAGATGACTCAGATGGTCCTGATGATCCAGACGATGGGATTGATCTGGGTCTTGATGATGAACCATGATCCTTGCTCGACTACCTTTAGACTAGGCGAGAGTTCGTGAAGAAGAGAGGTGTTCGATCAGTGTTGGGGCTCTCTTTTGTTGTTGAGATCGCCATACATGACTGCCTCATACGTCAGTTGTATCGTGAGCGGGTTTGCGGTTCAGCGAGGGTGAAGAGAGCTTGCCACAAAGTTGGCTGAATACATTGATAAATCCAGGAAGCAAACACAACAGTTGAGTGGTTTGTGGGACGACATTCGCTTTTTGGGTGATGTCCTTCAGGAGGCACAAAGAGATGACTTTTCTCTGATAGGGGAAAATAAGTCTTGACCGGGACCTTGAAGGAGAAGCTGGCAAAGTTGAGGAAGGCGTTATCGGATTGGCTCGATCTGAATAATATCAACCAGGGCTTATGTTTTGAAATATCCAAGATTCGGTCTGAATTAGAAGCGAAAAGGGGCATGTTGAACGATTGCAGCAGGAATTTGATCAATTGGAGTTCACTGTACATGAGCTAGGATTGAAGTAGATTGACTTTCGGTCGATCTTCATGCTTTAATGCGAGACAATCAATGCCTCCTTGATATTTGGTCAGAGCAGGAGCAAGAAGTTGATGGACTTCGTTGCAATCTTTTAAGTCTTTGCTCTTCGTCCCGTGCCAGTGGTTCGAGTGAGAGAAGGTGGTAGAGTTTCTATGCTTGGAGTTTGGAATTTTTTTCGTCGTGACTTACGTCTTCTGCTGTAATGACACTTTATATTGCTTGAACAGAACTTGTCTGGGTTTTCTGTCTTTGTTTAGCAGTAGAACATTATAGTTGTTTGCAGTAAGTTGCAATGTATTTGTGAGTCGGCGTTGTTGGCGACCGGGGCCGTCAGGATAGGTTGTCAAGATGGTTTCCATCCCAGAGCTGTAGATTTCTGTCGTCGCGATGAGGATTCGACATAATGTTAAGAGCCGTTAGGAAGTTTATTGTCTTTAAGGAGAGTCTTTGTGCAGGCTTTAGCCGTGAGAGTGAGGATCTGATATAAGATTCAAGAGAGCTGTCAGGGCGATCCCATCTTTCAGGGGAGTCTCTGCGTATGCTTTAACCGTCAGGGTGAGGAACCGAACTGTAAGAGAGCCGTCAGGGTGATCCCCGTCTTTCAAGGGAGTCTGTGTAGGCTTTAGCCGTCAGCATGAGGACCCGATATAAGCTCTAAGAGCTGTCAGGGTGATCCTTGTTTTTGAGGGGAGTCCGTGTAGGCTTTAGCTGTCAGGGGAAGACCTGATATAGGATATCAGAAGGAGATATCGCAATTGCTCGTTCTTGGAGTGGGACATGGCTTGCAACGGTGATTCTCTTCATTGAAATAATGATAGTTTATACATAATATCATTTCAGATGAAAAGAATTTCATTGCTTGTCGAGTACCTTCTCGTCTTTGTCGGCTAAGGTGTAGGAGCCTTTGCCTCTCTTGGCAATCACGGTGTAGGGCCCTTCCCAGTTGGCCCAAGCTTTTTCACATTTCTCTCATTGCTTCGGATGATATGTTTCAGGATCGTCACCAATTTGAAATCGCGAGCCTTCACCTTCTTATGATGTGTGGCCTTGATTTGTTGCTAGTAGGCTGCAATCCGAACTATGGCTTGCCCTCACCTCTCTTCAGATTGGTCTTGTGTCAATCAGAGCTGAGCGACCTTTGATTCCAATCGACCTCTTCCATACGCAGCGATGGCATACAAACGTCGACTCGAATGATGGCCTTCATCCCATAGGCTAGCGAGAATGGCTAGCGAGAATGGAGTTTCGTCAGTGGGGATGCGTTGTGGCCCGGTATGCCCAGAGCACTCAGGGAAGTTTCTCAACCCATTTGCCTTTTACCTTCCTGAGGTTCTTACATAGACTGTCAAGAATGGTGCGATTTCTTATCTCAACTTGATCATTGCCCTGTGGATAGTATAGTGTATAGAATCAGTGGGTGATATATTGTACTTGGTACAGAAGGTAGCCACCTCTTTGTTGGTGAAATTCGTCCCGTTCTCGGAGATGATAGTATGCGAGAGGCCGAAGCGACATCAGATTCTACCATAGGAATTTGACCACTTGCTGCTCAGTGACTTCGGAGAGGGGCACAACTTCTATCCATTTGGTAAATTAATCAATTGCGACTAGTAGGTATCAGAAGTGAGGCTGTGCTCGGGGAAGTGGGCCTACGACATTCAGTCCGCTATGGACTCCGTAATGTATGGAGGTCCATGCTCGGCCTGCTTGAGGAAGAGGCAAATTTTTGGTATTGTGGGCATCTCTTCACGTATTCCTTGGCTTCATTAAACATCTTGGGCCAGTAATACTCTTGGTTAATGACTTTGTGGGTAAAGGGTCAACCTTCCGCGTGGTTCCCACAGTCACCATTGTGAATCTCTTGCATCACCATCTTGGCTTTGTTCGGTCTGAGAAACCTTAGGGGTCTGAGTAGAACTTGGAGTAGGATTTCATATACAGGACATCTCTCAGGAGAATGTACATAGTGGCCAAGTGTTGAGTTTCTTTTATTCAGCTCTGTCGTCGGGCAACACCCGCCTTTTAGATAGGTGATGATGGGGTCTTTCTATCCCGAGGAGGTGTTTAATCGGATCACCTCACCCCAGATCGCTGAATGCTAGGTTTCACAATGTGCTCAACAGGGATCTCCCTCCAGAACTGATATTCCACGACTGACCCAAGTTGGCTAAGGAGACATCATGGTATTTTCCGACCGAGGGACCTGTTTAAAATCACTACGGGAAAACTTAGATTGCAAGTCGAGGATGATTTGCAAGTATGTTGCTATCCGATCGTCTTTGGCTTTGTAATCATCGTTGACTTGATTCACCACCAGCAGTGAGTGGCAGCGGAGTTCGAGACCGGTAACTCTGAATGCTACTGCAATTTTGAGGCCAACAATGACAACATATTCGGCCTCATTGTTCGTAGCAGGGAAGCCCAGGGTTAGGACTGTTCGATGATGGACCCTTCTGGAGTTGTCAGGACGATTTTAATTCCGGAACTTTTGTTGTTTAAGGCTCTATCCACATTAAGGGTTCATCCTTCCAAAAGGTCGCTCCGTGATGAGGCTTCCGGAGTGAATTTAGCAATGAAGTCGGCCAGGACTTGCCTTTTGATTGTCATCCTTGGTTCGTACTTGATGTCGTACGGCTTCAACTCCGTGGACCATTTTGCTATTCGTCCGGTAGCTTGCGGGTTCTCCAGATACTCTTCGGAGCGTACTCTGTTAGCACGACTACTTGGAAGGACTGGAGGTAATGCTTCAACTTCCTCGAGATGATAAAGAAAGCCATGATCATCTTTTTCATCCTCTGGTATATGGTTTCGACATCGAGCAAGGATTTGCTGACGTAGTATACTGGGTTTTGAACGCCTTCTTCCCGAATCAAAGCTCCACTGACGGCTGATTCTGATACTGCGAGGTAAAGGAATAGCGTCTCTCTGGTAACAGGTTTTGATAGGAGAGGAGGGGAGGCCAGATACTTCAAGCCCTAGAACGTTGCTTCACATTCCTCATTTCAGCAGAAATTTGCCCCGTTCTTTGTAGCTTGGAAGAACGGTCTGCATTTATCTGTGGATCGACTGAGAAATCGATTCAAGGTTGCGACACTCAGTATTTGGACTTCCTTGACGCAAGTTGGAGACTTCATGTGCATGATGGCAGATATTTGGTCGGGGTTGGCTTCAATACCTCATTGAGTGACCAGATAGCCCAAGAACTTTTTGGAGGCTTCTTCAAAGGTGCATTTTTTGGGATTTAGTCTGACCTTGTATTTCTGGAGGCGGTCGAATGCCTCGCTCAAGTGTTGCACGTGGTTGGCGCGCTAGAGGCTCTTCACAAGCATGTCATCGACATATACCTACATGGTGTGTCTGATCAGCTCCTTGAGGATCTTGTTGATCATTCGTTGGAATGTTGCTTCCACGTACTTGTAGCAATAGATTCCACGGTCATTGATGAATGCCGTCTTGTCCTCATCCAGTAGATACATCTTGATTTGATTGTGTCTGAAATAGGCGTTCATAAAGCTGAGTAACTCATGGCCTGCTGTTGCATCCACCAGCTTGTCGATTCTCGGCAGAGGAAATCTTATCTTTAAGACATGCTTGGTTGAGGTTGGTGAAGTTGATGCAAACTCTCCATTTGCCACTCTTCTTTACAAAGACTGGTTTGGCGAGTCACTCCAGGTAATGAGTTTCCCTAATGAAGTCGGACCGGAGTAATCGATCGACTTTCTTGTTGAGGGTCTGTCATCGCTTTGTATTCATCTTTCTTGGCTTTTGCTTTACTGGTTTGATCTTTGGATCAATAGAGAGCTGACGACATATGAGAGATGGATCAACTCCTGCGCATCTGTGGGGGACCAGACGAACACATCCAAGTTAGTTAAAAACTCTTTGATACATACCTTTTCTTTTGTCGGGAGTTTTTCCCCGATCCGGAGAGCTCATTCTGAAAGACTGGCTAGGGTCCGATCGACTGTCCGGAGTTTTCGATTCATCGGAGGAGTCTGTCTCTCGGCCCCCGCCGCTGTCATTGCTATTGAGCGGTGGTCTGCTTCTTCTTTGTGAGGGCTGGTCTTAACTGGAGGCAACCTTTGCGTTCTTTGCCATCCACTCGGACTTCTGAGTAATGGTGGCAATGTTGCGGGGCATGGCTTAACCCACTCTTATATCCGCGGTCCCTGTCGGGGTAGGATACCACAGAAGCTAATCATAACTTGAGGGGACGACTTCCATCACTCCATGGTCGCCCGAGGATTGCGTTGTTGGGGGAGACTCCATATCGATCACGTAGAACTCTGTGATGACGTTGTATGGATCGGCGCGGACTGGGAGTGGGTTCGTGCTGGGAGATCGTGTTTCATTCCTGTCAAACCCCATACAGAT
Organism: Agave tequilana; assembly: GCA_038442645.1. Classification (NCBI taxonomy): domain Eukaryota; kingdom Viridiplantae; phylum Streptophyta; class Magnoliopsida; order Asparagales; family Asparagaceae; genus Agave; species Agave tequilana. The sequence continues at coordinate 14,802 of JAVJIF010006065.1, read as the reverse complement.
TGGACTGAGTTAAGGATGGATCATCGCTCGGACAAGCTCCAGAGTGTCCTCCATTTGGTCTAGAGCGCTTCCATACAAGATGTTTATGCTACTATCGTTGTCAATCAGGATCCTGGAGACTCAATAGCTGACGATGCGTATAGTAATGATCAGGGTGTCGTCGTGTGGAAAATGCACCTTGCAGGCGTTAACCTCCGAGAATGTGATCGGCCTACTCGGGGATGGCTGTCGGATAATTAGGCCTGCGGGCCTCGGTGATGTAGCGGGCTGGCGCCGAAGATGGCATCCACTTCCCGGTAACTGACGAGAGCGCGACTTGTTGGATTCTCTGGTTGCAGAGTTTCGGGAGCTCATTTTTGAGCTTTGACCTTCTAGGGCTGTTCGGGATCAAGGATGAACTCTTTAAGATACCCCCGATTGACAAGCTCTTGGAGGTGCTTCTGGAGGGAGCGGCAGTCGACAGTGCGTCCCATCATGGAAGGCACAATAATTGCCTGCTTCAGGGACCTTCGGGGTTAGGCGGGAGTGGTTTTGGACGCCTCACCCATGATTGGTGTTGGATGGCGCTGAAGACGCGATCGACATGAATCTTTGAATGGAGTTGAGTATGCATTAGCTCCGTACTTCTGGGGATCTGCAAAGAGCTCTGTTGGGAACGCTTCTTGTAACTATCGCGTTCCTTGTTCGGGATCTTCGGAAGAGCAAGTGGTTGCTTCGCCTTCTCCCTTTCATTCTCTTGCTTAAAAGGTTGGCTCGTCGAGTCTCGCGTCGTCTCTTCTAGTTATATGCATTTCTGGGCCCTGGACAGGATATCTTTTATGCTGGTGATGTCATGCTTCACCAGATGTCGGTAGAAGAAATGGTTGGTCTGCAGTGCGATAGTGAATGTTGTTGCAGCAACGTCATCACTATAGTTATAAACTAGCACCATCTGCGTCTGGAAATAACTGATGTAACACTTCATGGTCTCCTGGTTTCATCTTGATGGTGAGGATAGAGTTGCTGTTCTTGAGTTCTTGCCGCGAGGCATATTGGTTGAAGAAGGCGTTGCTGACTTCCTCAAAGCTTCGGAGAGATCACGATGGGAGGGAGTAGAACCAGTCTAGGGCCACGCCCCTGAGACTAGAGAGAAATACTCGACACCGGAGGGGGTCATCGTGAGAGTGGACCACCATTTTGACCTGATAGGCTTAGAGGTGTTGGACGGGATCGGTCGCTCCAGTGTAACAGTCAAAGCTCGGTATAACAAACTTCTTTGGAAAGTGATGAGACATGATCTCCGAAAGAGGGAAATCAGAGATCTTTAGGATGGAAGATCCTGGTCCATCGTAGGGGTGCGGTCTGTCTTCATCGATCCGCTTTATGACTTTCTACCAAATTCTCAATGCAAGAAGTCTTCGTGGATTTGTGCGGTTCACTCTCATTGGAGCGTTCCTGATGGCGTGGGGACGTGGATCAGTGACGTTTTCTATTGCCCCCAGTGCAAGCGGTGTCTCGTGTGCGACCGTGAGGGATAAATGCGGGACTCTTCATCTAAGCACCTCGTTCGGGCTCTCTGGAGCACCTCGATCTGATCGAGGAGCTGGTTCTGGACACGTGCGGTGGCATTCCTTTCTAGGGCGGCCTTGTTGCGCTCGTGGGCCGTCTCCGCCTCGTGCTTGTCTAGTCGTTTCTAGAGGTGGGCTAGCATTTGAAGGAGTTATCTTTCAACAGGCAGCCGAGACTCGTGCTTTTTGGTTGCCTCTTCCATTGTGATCGTTGGAGACGAATGCTCTTCCTTAACGGGTTGGAGAGCAATGTTGGGTCCTGGAGACAGTGATCGGTAAAACACGTGCCCTCGTTGACGATCTTCTTGCCTTTGGCAGCGGGCAGACACGACAACGATCTGTGAAGAGGCCTTCTTTTGAGGGGCCATTGTCGTTGGCGAGGCTATTTGTGAATGGATTTTTGGGTAGTGTTTGGTGAATAGGAGGGAACTCTGAATGTAAACTCAAAAGCTCTCAACAAAAGCAGCAGTGTGGTGGGGATTTTCTGCCATAGATGATTGGACATTCCTGATTGATCATGTCAAAAACACGGAAAAGGGAAGAACACCTTCGGTCAGGAGCACCGGCGTGGTGCCAGTCGAAGACCATCGGACGTGAGAATAAATATCCTTATTTGGGAAAAGCAGGAGAATACTTTTGTGTGGTGTTTCGGCAGTAATGAGAAGCGAATCTCTTTCTCAATCGAGATTGAGGTATATGCATACCTGTTGGAGTTGTAATTGAGGGCGCAAAAATTTTAGATCTCCATAACTGCATGATTTGCACTTGATTTTCTCATAGCCGCACAGATCACGCCGCTTGATTGTTGGGATCGTTGCGCAGAGATATCTGCCACTGTCCATAACAGCTGACATTGAAGTAGGCCATTGGAAGATTTTGAACGTGAGGATGATTTGACAGTGTAATTGAATCCGTGAATCGCGTGGATCGTGTCGCTAAGCTATAATCAGCGACAGTCTTCACGGAGGGTCTTCGTTTCGAAGGCTGGGGCCTCTGTCTAGCGAAATAGCTTCGCCCGAGTTGAGCATCCGGAGGGATGATCCAGATCGATGTGGTTGCGGAAAGGGACCTGATAGTCGCAGATTCGTGCAGGTAACTCGGGACAAATGTGGGCTCGGGGCAGGACCCGAGGCTTTCTTCTTGGGCCCATCCTGAGCCTGTTGGCACATCGAGTTCGTTGGTCGCTTGGAATGCTTTTGATGTAGAGGGACACATGTCGTAATCTTGATGAGAGACGAAATCCGACCACTAAAGAATGAATTTTTTGTCCTTGGGAGACAAATGGTCTCAAGGCTGCTTCTTTCTCCTATGCATTTCTTCTCAATTTCTCTTTTCCCCTACTTTTAGCCTGCGCCACTATTGAAATACAATGAGACTATAGTCCAATTATTCAATGGGTTTTAGTGAATTCTGTTCAGTAAACGAAGAAACCAACAGGAGGTGGGTTTTGAGCCAACCTAAATGATTGGAGGTGTTAATTTGGAACAAAGATTTCAGGTGTTAATTTGGAAATGGGAAGATCTTGGGGAATGATATGGAAACATATTCTTATATGTTTTAAGTCCAGAACATTTTGATTTTCTGTTTTTTGTTACTCCTGCTAAAATATGCTAAATTGGGACTAACCTTAACTCCAATTTGTGGCAACAGATCCAGAGGGGAAGTATGAAGCCTTGGAGAAATACGGTAAGGATCTTACAGCCATGGCTCGTGCAGGAAAGCTTGATCCAGTTATAGGAAGGGATGATGAAATACGCAGATGTATACAAATCTTATCAAGAAGGACAAAGAATAATCCTGTCTTAATTGGTGAGCCTGGTGTTGGGAAAACTGCTATATCTGAGGGGTAAGATAGAAATAAATATTTTCTTTTCCTTTTCCCATGCTTTATTGTTATTATCAAATATCATAATTCTTTAAACAGTGTATTTTCACAGTCTTATTATTGGTACTCTGGGTTTTTTTTTTTTTTTTTTCTGTTTCTGATCAGGCTTGCTCAGAGAATAGTGCAAGGAGATGTACCTCAAGCTTTGATGAACCGCAGGGTACATACTTATTCTAAAGAATCATAAGTAATCTTATTTTTTTGGTTAAAACATTGAATTTCAGCATATATATTATTGACACTTAATTTTTTATGACGTCGATTCTAATGGATTAAGTGAAATTTGGTGACTGATTTGGTTTACCAGTTAAAACACTTATTTGTCCTTTAGTGGGTAGTAAGGTATATTGTTGTTGACATAGCCCCAGCCATTTTTTAGCAGGAAATAGCAATGAGTTTTCACTTTTCCTGGAAAGAATAGTAGTTTTTTCGTTTTGTGAAGTCCTCATGCCATATTTTATTTCTTTTCTTTATTTGTCACTTATGTCTCAAATTTTTTACTTGTGCAGTTGATTTCACTCGACATGGGCGCACTCATTGCTGGGGCAAAATTCCGTGGGGAATTTGAGGACAGGCTGAAGGCTGTTTTGAAGGAGGTGACTGATTCAGATGGGCAAATAATCCTTTTCATCGATGAGATTCATACTGTTGTTGGTGCAGGTAGATCTTGCTTGCATGAATAATACTGTGGAAGCATAGCGTGCAGGATTTTTGAGAAATATTTTCATTATGATTTGTTTATTATAGTTTAAATTGTTTAGTGCTTCTTTGTCATTTTCATCAAATCAACTCATTTATGTGGTCAAAAAATCACTTTGCCCAATATTAACATAATAGCTTGTGCATAAAAAGTGCATATCAAGCAAACTTAAAGACTCCCTTTAACACGGATCTTTGGGTCAGGTGGATAGACCTTCAATGTAAATATTGACTGGCTTGAAGAGGCAGAATAAACGGGGTGTGGAAAACATGTCTAACATTGCTAATAATGAGATTGCATCCAAGATGTGTTGAAACCTGGTCTGTGATAGTAGACTCTGATACACCACACCAGAAACCGCCTTTCCCAAAACTTTAAGCCAATAGGTGTTGGCTAGCAATGTATATCAAGCAAACTTAACATTTAGCATATGAAAATTCTCGATGATAGATATTTGAATCAGATGCAAATACATTGCAACTAATCAAATAATAAATAGTTTCCTGACTTAAACTCTTCCAATGTGATGTATATTGTAGATATTGCAATCAAGGTTCAAAAACTCGCCTGAGTTGGAACCAGAACGGCCTTTCCCGTTTCGAGACCGGTCCACGAGTCCCACTATTGCGCTGTTTTGCTTGACTCGGGGCCGACTCGGCTGAGTCACCCGTGTCGAGGCCGAGACGGCCTCGAGTCAAGGCCGACTCGGCCGAGTTAGCCAAGTCGCGACCGAGTCACCTCGAGTCAAGGCGAGTGAAGCCAAAATTTCATATAATTAATTTCATATAATTTAAATTTTTACGAGAAAGATAAGAGCTAATCTTTATTTTGTGAAAAGAGTAGTTAATTTAAATTTAATTAATTTGATATAATTTATTGAATTATGCATTTATTTTAATACGCCAACGCATGTATTTATGCATTTTCTTCATGTTTAGTGTGCTAGGTGATATGTTTTGGGCATGTTATACGTCAATTTTGATGTCTACATTTTTTTTCAGATTTGTCATAATTTTTTCAGAATTTTTTGAGCCCTCTATGTAGCGTTTCGCGCGTCTCGACCGAGTCGGGGCCGCGACGCCGCAGCTGATGTGGAACGGTGCCCGCCGAGTCGCCGGTCGAGATCGCGACTTTGAACCATGATTTGCAATATTGTGATATGAGCATAGAATTCAGTGAATGTCGTTGTTGGATTTGATGACCGAAAAATGCCTTAGATCTACACTTGTTAGTAGACCAGGGAAAATACATATACATACCAATTTATTCTTCTCGTCAACACATTATACACAAACATGCACGTGGACATACATACACAATCCATACTTTTCAATTGAATGATTATGGATGAAGATTCACCAAGAGATATGGTAATATTTGTAAAATTTCAAACTTACTTAAGACCTATCATCTTTATTCGTAATCACATGCTACATCTACATGGGGTCTTATATCCTCAAGGTTTGGAGTTAGTGGATGTGGATCCTTCAGCACCATCAGCTTTTTCCACAAAAATGGGGTTGGTTATGGGGGGAAAACGGCTCCAAGAATGTTTTTGATAAAACTTTAGATCTGGCTATCAATCTGAATCCACCCGCTTAGAATGCTGCCAAATTCCTGACTGAGAAACTATGAAAAGAAACTGGTCTGTTATAAACCTGACAAGGCCACTTAGCAGGGAGTGAAATGTAGTGTATTGGTCATGCTGTTTGTGCAATGAAGCAGAAGACTCCACCATTCTCCTAGTTTAAGAAAGAATTAGAAGGGGAAAGATGCAGATTAGCGATAGAGAATCGCGTTGATAAAACATAAAATCAGTGAGGCCTGGTTCATTAGTAAAAAGGGTGGGTGTGCGTTGTGAGGAATCTCAGGTTCAAGTCCCGACTACAGCCTACGTTCACACACACACACACACACAAAGAAAAGAAAAGAAAAAGGAAAAAATAGAATAGAAAAGAAAAGACTCAAACAGCGCCTTTCCTGTTAACTAGTGGATTGTTTTTTTGTGAAGTTCTACCCATCACCAGAACCCTAGCGGTGCACTGTTCTGCTTCTCTTAATGCTGAGTCAGACTATACACAGAAAATCATGCAATAGTTGATTGGTCCACTCTTTTTTTCCCTTGCTGCTTACTTGCATCTAGCTTGCCCTTCAGAATAGTTTTCTCTGGCCAATGTTGCAGACCGAAAACATGAAGACTCGTAATGGTTAAATATCTTTAATAAATAGTCTATGTGATCCAGTTACTTGATTTGTTCGAAACCTTCTCTGTTCTTGAATATAAATACAGCATACGTCTATTTTGATGCCAACAGACGGTAAGAGTAATTGCACAATTTGAATTTCGAGGATTTGATGCTGATTAGTGCCTTCATATTTCAATTTCAGGTGCCACAAATGGTGCCATGGATGCAGGCAACTTGTTAAAACCAATGCTAGGCCGTGGAGAGCTACGTTGCATTGGAGCAACAACTCTTGATGAGTACCGCAAATATATTGAGAAAAGATCCTGCCCTGGAACGTCGTTTCCAGCAAGTTTATGTTGATCAGCCTACAGTTGAAGACACAATCTCTATACTCCGTGGATTGCGTGAGAGATATGAGCTGCACCATGGGGTCCGTATTTCTGACAGTGCACTCGTGGAGGCTGCAATCCTTTCAGATCGTTATATCAGTGGGCGATTTTTGCCCGATAAAGGTATCGTGGAAATTTGGGTGTGGATACTGCAGAGACATAAGACACTTGTTGCTATACTTGAGAATATCTACATTTTTCTCTGCCTGCTTATCTTTTCGTGAGGTGCTGACTGCTTTTTCTTTGTTTATCCTGTTCCCCACAGCTATTGATTTAGTTGATGAGGCGGCTGCCAAATTAAAAATGGAGATCACATCCAAGCAACTGCTCTGGATGAGATCAATCGCTCTGTATTGAAGCTAGAGATGGAGCGTCTCTCTCTAACTAATGACACTGACAAAGCTTCAAAGGATAGGCTGAGTCGCCTTGAGGCAGAGCTGTCTCTTTTGAAGGAGAAACAAGCAGAACTTACTCAGCAGTGGGAGCATGAGAAATCAGTAATGACACGGATTCAGTCTATCAAAGAGGAGGTAAGTAACCTTAGCAAAAACATGGTACTTCCTCAGTGGAAAATAGAGGCTTCTAGAGTACAATTCACTACAACATGCTATCAAATCACTGCTAACATGGAAACCTGAGAATCTTCACAATAACATATTAAAATTCACTGCTTATTAAGATGTTTGGTAAAACATTATGAAGATTTGTATTTACAATTTCTTCTTGTCCAGTATAGAGAATTTAGACCATATCTGTAAATTCAATCGAAGATTTATGCTATGGAAAGAACAATATCATCAGCTGTGTGTATCTCTTTTAGGACGTTGTTAGACTGGACAAAATTTGCAGAAATTTCCTAAAGGCCATTCTATTATCAATCACCATTAGTTTGGGTTGGTGGGTTGTATGAATGAGATTGAGTTATACAAAGCTTCATTCTAAACAAGAGCATTGATGAAGCAATTCAATCTCCTAGATGAAGTGCCACAAGAGTCATTTTTACTCTCAAGAGTTCGCTGTTTGATAGATTACAAACTTTATGAACAATCCTAACATTTAGGCAACTTCATAAAAAATGCTGCAGTCCTCTTCCTCCGATCTCACATAAAAATTAAGAAACAAAAAACTCTGGTTCTTCAATGAATCCAACTAACTAATGATGATAGCTATTTTGGTTTTTGCTGTCTGGTACTACATTCGATAGTTTCTGACTGTCCTTGTCATGTTGCTATAGATTGACAGGGTGAACCTAGAAATTCAGCAGGCAGAGCGTGAATATGATCTTAATCGAGCTGCTGAATTGAAGTATGGGAGCCTTAATGCCTTGCAGCGGCAACTACAAGATGCTGAAAATGAGTTAGTTGAATACCAAAAATCAGGGAAGTCGATGCTTAGAGAAGAGGTCACTGGAAATGACATTGCAGAAATAGTCAGCAAATGGACTGGCATTCCTGTTTCCAAGCTGCAACAATCAGAGAGAGAAAAACTCCTACATTTGGAAGAAGAACTCCACAAGCGTGTTGTGGGTCAAGAACCAGCAGTGAGAGCATGGCAGAGGCCATTCAGCGGTCCCGTGCTGGCCTCTCTGACCCACACCGGCCAATCGCTAGTTTCATGTTCATGGGTCCCACAGGTGTTGGCAAGACTGAATTGGCAAGGCCCTTGCTTCTTATATGTTCAACACGGAAGAGGCTCTTGTGAGAATTGACATGAGTGAGTACATGGAAAAACACGCGGTTTCTAGATTGATCGGGGCCCCACCAGGGTATGTTGGGTATGAAGAAGGTGGACAGCTGACTGAGATTGTTCGTCGGAGGCCTTATGCTGTTATATTGTTCGATGAGATTGAAAAGGCTCATTCTGATGTGTTCAATGTTTTTCTTCAAATACTTGATGATGGAAGAGTGACAGATTCACAGGGCCGCACTGTGAGCTTTACTAATACAGTCATCATCATGACATCAAATGTGGGATCTCAATATATATTAAACATGAACGATGATTCTGCTTCCAAGGATTCTGCTTATGAAGCTATTAGGGACAGAGTAATGGAAGCGGCAAGAGCCATTTTCCGCCCAGAGTTTATGAATCGCATTGATGAATATATTGTCTTCCAGCCTCTCGACCGTGAACAAATAAACAGTATTGTCAGGCTACAGGTATGGATTGTTGAAGTGCTTGATTCTTATATGCATTTTCTATCATATAATTAACTTCAATCAGATATTTGTCTTTATAAAAAACCAATACCTCTGAAGCTACTAGTCTTAGAAAATTTTTCCCTTGAAAAAAAGGTCCTAGAAAATTACTTAAAACATCCTCTTCTGATACATCCAAGGTTACCCTTTCTGTTGTAGTTTTGATCTCACTGAATGGAAGACTGGATGTGTCAGTGCGAGGTGGCTGTTAAGACTCTTATTATTATTCTTATCTTTGTGATTTGCAACTGTGGAGGTTGGCCTGACTTAGCCACCTTACAGCTGAAAACCTCACCCTATTGATCTCTAGGAAAGAAGAGTTTTAGTTTCATTTGTTATAATAGTGCCAGTAGATATTGGATAAATCTATTGTTCTTTCGGGATATTCTCTTCATTTATCATACAAGTAAATGATGATTGCGATTAAACATATTATATGTTCCTAAAAAGATAGGAGTTGACAATAGCAACAACAACGGTGCCTTTATTATTTTCTTTCTCATATAAGATTCTTTTCCTGCATTCGAAGCTTCCAGATATTCCTTACAGTCTTAACCAAGCTTTAACCCAGGTTTGGCTTGTCATTGTTAAACTGGTTGCCTTCATGTTGCACGCAATCTCAACACGAATCTGTTTTGTTTATCCCTCATCTTGTCACCTCCATCATAACCCAAGCTTTAACCCAGGTTTGGCTTGTCATTGTAAACTGGTTGCCTTCATGTTGCACGCAATCTCAACACGAATCTGTTTTGTTTATCCCTCATCTTGTCACCTCCATCAGATAAGGTCCGGCTTTCCTCACGTTGCACCATCATTGGTACTTTTGTTGTACTTATTCAAACTACCTCGGACAATTTCTCGTCGTCAGTTGATGATGCCTCTAATTTTCCCACTAGTGTGCTTATTACTTATTATTTTCTCATTTTGACACTTATCCATTGCAAGCATCCTCGTTGCAACTAGGGTCATTTCTTGAAATGTTTTTTTTAATACCCCTCGATATTCTAAGCAATCTAAATGATGAAGTATAACTCTTACAGCTGGCATGTCTGCCTGTTACTGCTTTTCAACCATTCTTTATGTTTGGAAAATTTTAGTATTTGTATATTTTTTCTAAATATTTATAACGATCCTCCTTTTGCCTTAATTCCCTTCTCATCCCGCTATCAGTTTTTCTTTAGAGGGAGAACATGGTAAAACTTTAGATGCACGAAGGATTTCATTGCCATTTCTTTGATACAAGTTACATATCTATTTCCATGCTGTATCTGTATTTTTTTAACAATTTACTTCATTTTTCTCCCAATGGTGGTTTCTGCTCTGTTCATCTCTACGTTTCATCTTATTACACATGTATATATTATCCGTCTCTTTTCATCACTAACCACATGCTTGTACGTGCTAGTTGGAGCGTGTCCAGAAGAGAGTTGCAGATCGGAAAATCAAGATTGAAGTCACTGATGCTGCAGTTCAGCTTCTGGAAGCCTTGGTTATGATCCCAACTATGGCGCCAGACCTGTGAAGCGCGTCATACAACAAAATGTCGAGAATGAGATTGCAAAGGGTATTCTGAGGGGGGACTTTGGAGACGAGGATACTATACTAGTAGACACCGAGCTCACAGCCTTTTCGAGTGGCCAACTGCCGCAGCAGAAGCTGGTGTTCAGAAAACTCAAATCTGATGTCTCAGATAGACCGGCCGAGGACCAGAAGGCTTTGTCACCAAGCCGATGATCGGGTTTTTTGTTCTAATCTTTCATATACGCCCCATGTAAGGGTTTCTACTGCTAGAAGTCATATAGGATGATGACATTGTACATCCTAAACTAGAAATGGTGATGATGGTTATTGTTTATCTTTGATGGTACTCTGATCTTTTAGGTATACTAGGAGAAAGTCAGAATGCAAGAAATTTCCTTCTTATTAATCTTGATAGCCATCAAGGTATGAGACATTTTGGTGGCTTTATTCAGATGTAAAATCTTATGTATAAATGGTAAGATGAAAGAGATGTACTCTTGCTTTCAGAATATGGTTTAAGTTCATCAATTGTATTTTTGTGGTGACATGCAATTTTTGGCTGTAAAAATATATTAAGTGTGGTGATCATTTTCTTGATACTTGATTGTTTCTTCTACCTCATGGAATTGAGAGGGGGTAGAAAGATTTTAAAGTCGATCTATTACTTTGTTCATTTTGTAGTGAACTTAAGAACAAGGAAATGCATGCTATTGCTGCCTCTATCCTCATGCAGTATGGCTATAAATAGTGGAAAAATTAGTTCTCAAAATTTTATACAAATATTTAGCTCGGTCTTGATCGTAGGACTTTAATCAAATCTCTTATCATTGAATCTCAGTAGCATTTTTTTATTTGATATTTATATTCTGTGGATTGGTTTCATTACTGAGTCACGTTTATATGAGGGATCTGTACACCTCAGTTGCCAGCTGAGAGAGACTCTCTCAACTGACACAATGTGGCTGAATTTCGTCCACTATTTTGACTACTGGTACCATGCTTGCAGTTTTATATGAGGACTGTGATTATGTCGCAGTGTTTTTATGAGGAGTGCTGCCATGGTCACAGTCCTTTCTGGTCGCAGTCTTTTTCTGAGGACTATTACTATTGTCACAACTTAATTACACTGAAATTGTATGATTTTTTTAGGACTGCGATCATATTACAGTAGAGTGCGACCATGTTGCAGTAAGTTTACGACCATATTAAAGTGACAGCTGAGAGAGTCTCTCTCAGTTGGCGGTTGAGGTACATTTTTCTCTGGTTATATTTACAAAGTTCCAAAATGGTCTTGAATTTGTGAACCAGCCTGTGTGTGATGATGAACTTCCAATGATTTGTCGTGAAATCCCTCAACTCTGGACTCACGGTTTATATTAATAAAGAGGTCAAAGAAAGAAGACGAAATAACAAATGAGAAGGAAAGGGAAAAGAAAAAAAAAAAGTAATTGGAATTTGAGAGGCTATTTTAATTATACTTCCTAATTAGTAGTAAGATTTAAACCATCCAAAAGCCACTTGATAGAAGGCTCAGCTCAGCACTAAACAAAATATTTGTTTTTGTCTGAATTGGATGGGATGAGTTCAACCATGAATCATAATCATTTCTTGGTTATGATTTATTTTCTTTTAATTCCACTTTTTTTTTTTTGCCCCTATTTAGAGTTTTCTATTCTTTTTGGGAGATTAAAACTTTAATATATTCTGTGATGGATTTGTGATCTCGGCCAAGGGCAGATTTGTGATTTCAACATTTCTTCTCTCGTACTTTCGTATATTTATCTCACCCGTTGTTTTTGTCTTTCACTTACCATATTCAATGACGCAAATTCTCTGGGCAGCAAACTCAGGGATTGATCTGCGGGCCAACTTCGGGGGACCAGATTTTAAACCTTTTCTTTTATTAATATTGGCATAGTTCACTAGAGGGTCTCAAAGAAAGATCCGATATCTAAATTTATTGACTTGATAAAGTCCTTACCTTTCATATCAAATTAGGGTTTCAAAGGATCCGATTCAGTAAAAAAACTCATAGAAAAAAAAAATGTCATATGGAAGGAAGAACACACGGCTCTTGCATCAATTCAGAACAATATGATGTAATGTTGAATCAGCGTGAAAATGTACATAAATATTGAATACGTGGTGCAATACTACATTTGTATAACTAGTAAATACATAATAAATACTGTCATAATTACATGTATATAAAAATCTCTAATTTATTGCAATATAAGAAAGATATATATTTTTTTTCTGCCCTGAACTTTGCCCATTTCTTTCGCTTTAGTTTTTTTTTTCCTAGTTAAATCCATTGACATCGTGTTCGAACTAAGCAAACTCAGAATCTGTCCGGTGAGCAACATCAGAAAATAAAATATCTACACACGATATGATTCGACTTGAGAATGTGATGAGCTTGGAGGTTTAACCGATTCAGGCCTACCGTATGCACTTTAGGAATTAAAAAAATAGGTGGGACCAAAATGGCATTAATTGAATTTCAGGGGTATTAAGTCAATGCCTTCAGCCACTCAATTTTTCCACTCTTTATTTTTATTTTTACTGCTCTCTGAATTAAAAAAGCAGCAGCCAAACTGTAATGGCTCCAGCTGCCTTCATGGCCAAGAAGGAACAATCTTCCAAAATTGATCGTAGCTCTCACTAGGGTTCGATCGAAATCCTCGTACTCCGTTGAACTTGCAAGCGGATTCGATCCAATGCAGTGTGGTCTTCGAGAATTGGAAGAGGTATCCAGCTTAATCCCCAACTTGAAAGGAATTTTGCAGTTTCTGATTTCATCGGTACTCTAATTATTATATTTAATTTAATTAGTGCAACAGTTCTAGTGAAGGTTTCTTTAATGTGATGAAATAGTTTGATTTTTGAGTTCAAATTTCTTATATTTCTTATCTGTTTTAATCTTTGTAATTTTGATTGCGAAGGGGGTGATACTGATGATGGAGTGATGATGGAAGGAGATGGGGATGATCAGGGCTCGGGCTGGCTTGAAGTGAAAAAGGTAACTGCTTTTTTCTAATACTTTGTGGTCCCTGATAATTATACTCATTTTGGTGGACTGACTGATTGATATGCTGTGAAATTTATTCAAGGATGAGATTTTTTTTTCCCCTGGTGAAGAAAACTGAATAAAAAGACCCCACATTTTTTTTTGCTCGATTCACACAGCATTCTTTGGTAGTTAAGAAGAAGACAAGCTTAGACTAGGTTACCAAATGAGAAGGGTTAAGATCAAATTGGGACACAATGCATTGTAAATTTATACTGTTTGTCATGATTTAAGTAAAGATCCACAGGTTACGATGCTGCTATTGAAAGTGCTTGTTATAACTTTGGATGTTTATGAAAGTTTCAACGCATTTAATTTTTCAGTTCAAAATACTTAGCTGCTGACAAGTTACTAATTTAGAATTGGCCATTATAGATCTCTCAACAGTAGGGTTTTGGTTTATTGCCAGCCCGTCTTTATGGGTTAGGATGCTGGGACGATTGAGAAATGTGTCCATACAATGGCTGTCTCAAAACGAGAATGTTGAGATGGATGATTCACAACCTGCTAGAAGATAAGAAAACAAATGAGTGCATCCCTGAGAAGATAAAGGTAGTTTAAGTGAGGATAAAATAAAGGAGAATCGGTTGGGATGGTTTAGGTATGTGCAACGGACACTAGCAAGTCTGCTGCTTAGGAGGGAAGGAATTGTAGTTGGAGTAGCAAGGATCGGCAACAAACCAAATCAACCTCGACTAAAGTAGTAAAAAAAACACATATCATAGTTGATTTAATAGAGGAGATAGTCCTCAACAGTATTGATTGGAGAAAAATGACCCGTGTAGTTGACCCCTATAGGATAATGGCATTGTTGTTGTTATTGTAGAACTTCTATTCAATTCTTATTTCCATGACATGAATTTAGCTGTAAGATGGTAGCATGAAAGAAGAACAAACAGTTGAGCAATTCTTTATTTGGACTTGAAGCTCATTGTCATGATCATCACTACCATTTCAATGATTTCCCCTCTAAGTGGGTTCAGGTATAAAGCTAAATTTAATTCAAGTTGCCTTTTGTGTCAGGGTTGATCGAAACCAATATTATGTGATGGTGACATATTTGCGGAGGAAACAATCACATGAAAAAGAAGGCTTGCATAATGCAAACATGTAGGAAGATGTACTCATCAATCACACAACTCATGATCATGTAACAATAAAGCAAGCTGGCCAAGCCCCCAAAATTTTTACAAGTAGAAAAAGTCTATTCTGGAAAGCTTTCAAGATTTCGTACATGGAATTGCATTCATCTCCAAACTTACAAAGGAAGTTATTTCCCTCATTTTTACTAGCTAGCCAGTAGTTT